>SJYT01084365.1:314026-380511 GCA_006410635.1 Cephalophus harveyi
GGACTCTTTTGTTGACCATGATGGCTACTCCATTTCTTCTGAGGGATTCCTGCCCGCAGTAGTAGATATAATAGTCATCTGAGTTAAATTCACCCATTCCAGTCCATTTTAGTTCGCTGATTCCTAGAATGTCGACGTTCACCCTTGTCATCTCTGGTTTGACCACTTCCAATTTGCCTTGATTCATGGACCTAACTTTTCAGGTTCCTGTGCAGTATTGCTCTTTATAGCATCGGATCTTGCTTCTATCACCAGTCACATGCATAACTGAGTATTGTTTTTGCTTTGGCTCCATCCCTTCTTTCTTTCTGGAGTTATTTCTCCACTGACCTCCAGTAGCATATTGGGCACCTAATGACCTGGGGAGTTCCTCTTTTGGTATTCTATCATTTTGCCTTTTCATACTGTTCATGAAGGAAGTTAATTATAGAAGAGAATGAGAGATGGACTTGTTTCCTGTAAGTTTCTTTCTTATTTAATCCTAATTCTTTTTGTATTTCACTTCCTTCCTTTCCTTCTGGTTTCTCCATCCTTTTCTTTCCTATTTTACTTGTCTGTAGCATAAACCTTTTACTTTCATACAGTAGCATCTATAGGCATTGCTTACTTATTTTGGGTAGCCTCCAGAATTAAAGTTGCCACACGTCCAAAACTTGTCCTTTCCATTGAATATTCTACTCTTAGGTCAGCAGAGTCATTCTTGAACTTGGCTGTATTACTGAGCAGACTCATTCATAAATTTAGACTCCTTGGACTAACTAGATTTATTGTGGGCAAACAGAAATCCCTTTCAGATGTGCATGACTGCACTTGGAAGCTCTGAGCTTTACAGCCCTCTTTACTTCCATCTCTTCTAACCAGAGCAATATCTCTTATCCACTGGCAGAAGAGAGTTAAGGATGTGATTGGGAGTTTGAGCATGAAAGTAATGTGATGGGCTTGGAGAGTGTGAATGCAAGGTGTGTTGGAGGTAATAAGATAGGTACTTCACCACAGCTATAGGCAAATTCTCTCTCCTAAGGTATTAATACAAAACATGAAGCCCAATATATACTTAATGTTTAGCATCTACTACATTTGCTGAGGCATTGTCAAGAACATATTGGTAACTATGATAAATTAGGGTGAAAGGAGATTTGATTGGAAAAATCTCTGCTTCAAGTGTTTTGTGGTTTGGGTGATTTTTATTTCTTGTTGCATTTGCTGGCATTTATTCCCAATGTTTTACATTACCCAGTAGCTTGATTTTTATTATTGACAATTATAGTCTCAAGTGACTTTCTCCTTGACTTTGTGGGAGTTTCTTTCCCCCAAGCATATTTCCCAGGTTTATTCTTTCCAAGAAAAATGAGGGTAGTTAATAACCTGCTCTATATTCCTTATTAAAAAAAAAACAATAAAAATTATAAAAGCTTAAAAAGGACCTTGAAAATCATTATGTACAGCATTTCCCAAAGCTCCTTCCTTAGGACAGATAGTCTCATGCAGTGTTGTGTGAAAAATGGATCCCATCGTCAGAGAAGTTTGGGAAATACTGAATGTTCTTTCTTGGAAATTTGCAATACACACTAGCAACTTAAAGGCTCTGAAAAATGATACAGTAAAGAAACCTGTGTATTTTTTTTGAATCCAGGATTTTTCAAAATCATTTGATCTCAACACTTTTTTAGGCATAAACTGATAGCATCTTAACTGAAAGTGAAAGTCGCTCAGTCAGTTACTGACTCTTTGTGACCCCTTGGACTATACAGTTCATGGAATTTTGTAGGCCAGAATACTGGAGTGGGTAGCTTTTCCCTTCTCCAGGGGATTAAACCCAGGTCTCCTGCATTGCAGGCAGATTCTTCACCAGCTGAGCCGCAAGGGAAACCCAAGAATACTGAAGTGGGTAGCCTATCCCTTCTCCAGCAGATCTTCTGACCAGGAATTGAACCTTGGTCTCCTGCATTGCAGGCGGATTCTTTACCAACTGAGCTATCAGGGAAGCAGCTTAAGGAATTGGTCAAAGACTTGGTAAATACTAATTTATTTGAATGTCTTTATTTCACAGCTGAAGAAACGTGGGCCCTGAAAATTGTGTTACTCATCACATCTAAAAACAATGCCTTAGATCTACAAATAAATGATAGATAATGATATGCTCTTATTTAGGAAACTAGTTGTAGCCACGATCAAAACCCAGACTAGTTGGAGCCATGATCAAACCCCAGATATTCTGACTTGTATCTCATACCATTTAATACTGATAGTGCATTGAAACTTATGTGTGCTACTGTTTAAGCTGAAGATAAATTTTAAAAATGTTATTATTGCTGTAAAATGTTTCATGCTAGCTAAAAAGGCAAACTAAAAACTGAATATTTTGGTGCTGTTTTCAATAGTTTTAGACTATTGCCTTCTGTCTCTAGTCTATAACAATGTCAAGTGTTGGTCCCTTGAAATTGGTTAGAGTGCTCTGGGTTTTGAAAAAACAGTTCAAGTCTGGTTAAAGCCATCTGAAAGGGGAATTTTCTGAAGCTTTTTCTATTCCCATGATTCTCACAAAATTCTCCAATTCTTTCTAGTATAGAAAGTAATGGATCTTCCCTTAAAGAAGTGCTAACCCCAGAGTGATCATGTAAGACAGATTTTGCCACCTCTGATCAGGTGTTTTTTTTTTTTTTATATGGTGTTTTATCCTCAAGGTGTTTCTTTTTTCATGAAAATAGTGTACTGTATATAAGAAACACTCTTGGAATTTTTATTTTCCAGGACTCTATTTTGGTATGACATTTTTTGATCATTACCATACTTTGCTAAGTCAGATTTCACTATCATCAAAGAATATATCTTAGAATTAAAATCTCAAATTGCGCTTGACCTTCCTTATTTGCAGTCTGTTTAAATTAATATCTCCCATCGTCTTAAAACAGGTGACCTCTTAGAACACTACCATTTGTGGAGAAAGCAACTATAACAATAGGAAAAAGATGTGACATGAAGAAAAAGCCTGTATCATTTGTTTTAGAATCAAAAAAAAATCTATGAATAGTTTTTAATGCTGGAGATAAACAGATATCGTAAATGGTATGTGGGGGTTCACATTAGTGTATCAGAAGTTTTTATGGGCACTCTTGCTGATTACTTGATGCAACCCTGTATATATTGTGCTGTGTTTTCTCAACTGCCTTTGTAAACACTGTGGCCTTAATAGATCATTTTGAAAGAAGCTACCATCCCAGTGCATCTGTTGGTAGCCTTCTTTCAGGTTTCTGACATATCCTTAATCTGATGCTCAGCCTTGTCATTTGGATCAATAGTAAACCAGATAAGATGTCTTCTACTTGCAAGACTATGGCTATAAAAGGTATCTGAAAAATAAATTCACTTTTTATGTCCATGCCACAAACCTTGGGGGTACTAATTTGTCATTTGTCTCTCCATCTATCTGTAAACAGTCAGTTAAATTGGTTATTGATGAGAATAAGGTGAATTATACTTGAAACAAGAGTAATATAGAAATAAACTTCATAGTAAATTTCTTAGATTCCTTCAAAAAGGTGACATCTTTTTAAGAGACGGCATATCTTAACTTTAATCTCTATTTTAGAATGAGCAATTTGTTTTCTATATTGTTTTCTATTTTACATCATCAATAATAATAATCAATTATAATAATGTTATACTTTATAAAGCACTTTTATATACATGATCTTATCTTCATAACCTCATAATGTATTACCAGTTTTATAATTTGTAATGCATTTGTCAGTTATTCAGAAATTTTTATCTAGTACCTATTAATACTGTATATATATATTTTATATATATATAATATGGCACCATGCTAGGCACTGCACATTCTGTATACAAAAAAATGTTGGTGATAATAGAAGAAATTAAAATTGTGGCATTTTAGTATTAGAAGGAATCCCCCAAATCATCTCCAAACTTATTGTTTTACAAGAAGCTAACTTGCAGCTGGTTTGTGAATCATAGTCAACCAGCCATCCAGTAGCATTGTTTTTTTTTCTGTTATATAACCTGATAATCTTTCTAAAGTCAACCCATAGTTTAAATTTTTGAATCCGTGTTTCTTCATCTATGAACTGACAATGATTCTGGCCTTCATAAAAGGGATATTATGAATATTAATAAAGGTATGATTATGGAACATTTCAAAATTTAAATGCCCATCTGAGGATAAGAAACAGGTCCTATAGGGAAGAGACAGGGAGCAAGTGAATCAAAATGTAAGCCATGGTTCCCTCATGTTTGTGAAGTGCAGGCTGCTCATTGTTTTCTTTATTTTTTTTTTTCATTTTTGAAGTTTCTTTAATGAGCATCCTACTACTTTTATAATAAAATTAAGTTTTTTCCCTCTCTTCCCCCTCTATACTTTGGAATAATTTCAGATTTACACAAAAGTTGCAAGAATGCTGCAAAGAATTCTCATGTACCCTTCACCCAAATTCCCCAGATGTGCACATTTAACCACATGTGCTTTATCCTTTACTCTCAGTGTATATGAGTGTGAGACATTGTCTTCTCAACCATCTGGAGTAGGTTGTAGACATGATCCTCCTTTGTTTTCACATCTTTAGTGCATATTTCCTATTAACAAGGACATCCTCTTAAATAAGCACAGTTCAATTATTAAAACCAAGCAACTAACATAAATACAGGCTTCCCTGGTGGCTCAGACAGTAAAGCATCTGCCTGCAATGTGGGAGACCCGGGTTCGATTCCTGGGTCAGGAAGATCCCTGGAGAAGGAAATGGCAATCCACTCCAGCACTCTTGCCTGGAAAATCCCATGGATGGAGGAGCCTGATAGGCTATAGTCCATGGGGTCGCAAAGAGTCGAACACAACTGAACGACTTCACAACGTAAATACTATTATCAAATTCTTATTTAGATTTTTCCAGTGATCCAAATAATACCATATATCTAAGAGAAAATCCAGGATTAGGCATTTCATTTGATTATATTTTTAAAATTTTCATTAATCTGAAACAGTTCTTTAATCTTCTGTGTGTGTGTGTGTGAGTGTGTATGTGACCACATATGGCATTACATTCTAAAGTGTACAGACCAATTATACTGTTTTTCATTTTGAATTTGTCTGATGTTTCCTCATAATCTAGATTATACATTTTTGGTAAAAATGTCGCAGGAATGATGTGTGGTTTTCTTCTTAGTGCACCATAGCAGAAACGCATGATGGTATTTGTCCCATTACTGGTGATGACTTTGATCATTTGGATAAATTGACTTCTGCCAGTTTGCTCCAGTGTAACCTTACTTGCTTTCTTTTTGTGATTAATATGTATTTTGTGGAGCGCTCATTTGAAACTACGTAAATATGTTATCACTCCTCAAACTTTTACCCACAAGTATTAGACTCCTCTGGCCACCCCACCTGAGTCAGTTATTACTATGATAGCTGCCAATAATAGAAGTTTTTTTTTCATAGGTAAGAAGTAGATTTATTTAGAGAGAAATACACTCTGCAGACAAAGAGTAGGCCCTAAAATGTTATTTTTAATCAGTCACTGCTTGTTCCAGATATGAAATTAGGTATATGGTCTGATGGAAACTATGAAAATGACCTCTCACGTTAAACAAAAAAGCTAATAATAAGTGGAAGAGATTGTATCAAGAGGCTAAAAAAAACCTTATATTAGACTTAGGGTAATGGAATTGTAGGAGATCTTTTTTCTTATTTTCCAAATTTTTAATAATTTTCCAAAGTTTTCAATACATATGAAATATATAATTCATAATTTTAAATTGCTTTCTAAAATGTGTATTTGTTTATATCTAATTGGTCCACAAAGAGCTTGAGGGCAATACTAAATGTTGATTTAAGAATTGTGATGTGCTTGAATTTAGAAGGACTGTTAAACTAGAATTAAAACATAGCTGTGGCAAAAAGGACACTTATCCTGGGATAAGTGATCAAATGGAACAATGAAAATAATCTTTGATCTGCTGATGTTTCTTCCCCATTGTAACTGCTCAACTGCAGCATTATTTTTTTTTTTTACCAACTCAGTTGCCTCTTTCTTAGTTTCAAGAGAAAAGGTCCCAGAACACTGGAAAATGAGGAACAGTACAGAGTTCAGGGGTTGATCTGTAGATAGAGGTGGTGTGTGATATGATATTTTGAAGATGGCTTAGATTTGAGACTAGAAGGTATGTGTTTGAATTCAGGTATCACCATTCATTGTGGGGACCTTGGCTACTATTTTGAAGATGGATCATAGTTATGAAGTCAGATAACTACTTAGTGCTCAGCATTTAATGAAACCCTTTAATGAGTAGCCTGAATGAGGTTCATTAAGGATTTCTGAGTGTAATTGAATTTATTTACATATTTATCTGTCATTTGTCTTTCCCACTATCTAAGAAATCCATCCATAGTGTGGAACTGAAGCAGAGAAGGCAACAAATGGATTCAATCAGTTGTTTGAAACAGTTTCCCCAAAGGAACATATCTTAGCCAAATAGATGAATTGATTTTTTTTTTAAACTGCATGTTAGGATCGATAGAAGGTACGTTGTTGAAAAACTAAAGATGGAGCCTACCACAAGACTTGGGGTGCTTCAAAGGAACCAAATGTTAAGCAAGATTTGTTTGGATTTAGCTTCTGAATTTAGTACTAAAACATGATTTTTTAAATATAAATTTATTTATTTTAATTGGAGGCTAATTACTTTACAGTATTGTAGTGGTTTTGCCATACATTGACATGAATCCGCCACGGGTGTACAAGTGTTGCCCATGCTGAACCCCCCTCCCACCTCCCTTCCCATCCCATCCCTCTGGGTCATCCCAGTGCATCAGCCCTGAGCACCCTGTCTCATGCATTGAACCTGGACTGGCGATTCATTTCACATATGATAATATACATAAAACATGATTTTTAAAAAGTAACTGCCTTCAGTGCAACTCAGGAGACTGCTCAGGGTCAGTGAGGAGAACAGACCAGGCAGATTATGATGTTCATCAAACAATGAGAACACTAGGAGTAAATTCTTTCTTCCTTTGAAGGTTGTCATCCAGCCTTCCTGGTGTATTTTTGTATGTTTTTATGCCCTTGCCCCTCCTTGCTTGTACTACATTGTAATGTATGACTATGCATATGTATTTTAAGTATTTTTAAAGCTTCCAAAACCCTTAGCGGAGTGTCTGATTCAGAGTAATTACATAGTAAGGAACTGTTGAGTATCGAATGAATTGTTGAATTAGCAAGTCTCACTCTTGATACCATTTTCAAATTACCTGTAGAACATTTAGGAAATACTAATCCCAAAGTCTCAAATTCTGAGTTCATTGACCTAGAATGAGACAGGCATTCTTTTTTTGGTGGTTGTGAGTGCTTTTTTAAGTTCTTCATGGTTGAGAACTCTGATAATTAGGTTATTTGTTTAAACAATGATTCTCAAAGTGTGAACTCCTGGACCTAGCAGCACTGGTATCTCCCATGAACTTGTTGGAAATGTAAATTCTTACACCCCACACCAGAGCTGGTGAATGAAAAACTCTGAAGGAAGTCCCCAAGCAGTCTGTTTTCCAGCCCTTCAGAGATCCTGATGCATGCTAGAGTTGAGAACTACTGATTTAAGATGAAATCAATGTTTTCCTATAAATAAAATGTCAACTATGAGAAACAAAATACATTTTATAATCAGCCCAAAAGGTTGTGCCAACTTAAAGCACCACTCTAAATAAATGAGGGTAGTTCACAAGCACGAGGGAATTGTACTTGTAGAAATAAGCATCACAGCATTTTACAGTTTTTTAATATTAATTTTTTTGAATGAAATGCTCTCTACTGAAGGGACTAACTTTCATACTAATCTTAAAAAATTGCTCCTATCAGGCAGAAAAATCACATGAAAAATCCAGCATTGTGTAAGGAAGCCTCAGAGTCAAGGATACCTTTCTGTAGTTTCTTTTCTTAGAGAAAAGTCTGTCGACCTTTTTCTTGACAGTAACATTTTCTTTTTCTGTTGTGCTGTTTGACTATGTGCCACTTGATAGTTCTGTCTATTCCTGTGGAAACCAAGTTAGTGGATGGAGCCAAGGCTTGGAGGAGGCATTGAAGAGAAATATTAGTAGAGTTCAGCCACAGAGCAACTAAAGATGTTGCCTTTCCTTCAGTCAAATCCTTCTTGAGAGCCAGAATCTGTTTTAAGCCAGAGAGATGTTCTTGGCTGATGTATTGTCTAGCTGCTCTGCCAGATGGATGAACATCTTAAACTTGAAAAGCAACAAATAGAGCTCCCATTCTGCCTTTGAAGTATCATTCTTAGCCTTTGCTTAGAGAATTGTCAAATAGCTTTTTTTTAAAAAAAAAAAAAATTAAGATTTGCTTAAGTTGACATGTTAGTGTTGTGGTTACCATCATAGGTGTTGAGTAATTAGAGCTTTTACCTGTAAAACACAGTATTTAGGCTTGAAATCAGAAATTTAAGGAAAGAAGGAAAATGTCTCTGACTGGAAAAAGCAACATGGATTTCATTTCATTGCTATAGCTCAGTAATCCATGTAATCATTTCTATGAATCAGTCATTCAAAAATTTGGTTTTTAAAACTGTTTCCTGTAAGGATTCACATTAAAATTTTTCTAAAGAAAAAGCATGAAACCAAAGTACAGTGAGATACCTAATTGGAGCCCCAAAATTATCCAAGCAGGCAATAATAATAATAAGGAAAGGCCCATCTTTTTTCCAACTCACTTACACTCTGTATTTGATATGGTAGCAGTATCTTGTGGTCTAGGAAAAAGAACAGTATGGATCGCATTATACTAAGCTAAGCTATTTATGTGGTTATTTAAATTATGTTTATATTTCAGTTAGGATGTATAGATTCATTTTTCCAGTTTTATGTGCTTTCATTTATGCCAGAAATTATGTCTTTTGATAAAACAGTTGACATAACTATTAATATAGATGATTTATAGCCTTGTATCTTGAATCCTAGCCATCTCTTCCAATCTTCAGATCCATATAGATTCTCTTCTTTTTCTACTTTTCTTTTTTGATAGACATCTCTGTATAGATTTCCCTCAGGCACCCTAAACTCCACATGTTAAGAAAACAGAACTCAAAATCTTCATCCTGAATCCTATTGTTCCTTCTGTCTTTTCAGTTATTGACACCACTCTCCATTGGACCCATTCAGGGGTCCTCTTACATTTCACAGCCCATCCTCTAATTTCCGCTTAGCTGCCAACATTTCTATTCTGGATCCCTGCTATAACCCCCTAACCAGTTGCACTGCCAAAGATTTGTTTGCCTCAAATCAATGCTTCAGACTGCCTCCAGTGCATTTTCTAAAAACATAAATTTACTCACATCATTTCCTTAAACTCTTCATTGGTGCCCCATTACCTATATGATAAGTTTTAGACTCTTCATCTTGCTGCATTAGACTCTCCATTTTCTAGCCCCTACTCACCTCTCTAATCACATTTCACTTCTTCTTACACTTCATTCATGTTTCAATAATATAGAACTGTTTTCAAGGCCTAAGCTTTTATTTTACCCTGTATACAAGCTAAGAAGTTAGTCTGTTACTCCTTCATGGATGTTGACAATAGACACAAGCTTCCAGGTCAGGGACAAAGAAACTTATTATTCACAGTGTAGAAAAAAAGCACCAGCACCCATCTATTTGCGTCCCTTTCCCCAAAGAACCATGAGGGAGTTACCGAAGGCCCACATAGATGCTGTGCACGCAGTAGGTTTCCATCACAGCACAGCGGAACACTGAACTTCAGGAATCACACTTTTGTAATGAGCAGTTAGTAAACCCAGGGGAGGAGATGTCCTGTCCTTCAAATTGATTGCAGCAGACACAGCCCAGAGAAGCTGCCTAGGCCAAGAATGGTCAAGTCTCTGCATTTTGGGCATAAGAACATGCATAGCTGATTAGGACCCATGGTAAATTGCTTCTCCCAACAACCCACCACTTGGCCCTCCATGTTCTTCACATGAGCATGCCATTCCATCAGCTACTCGGATTAATCTGACCAACAGAGACTAGGAACAAATCTAATTAATATGTCTTACATAGCATTTAAGTGATAGAATTCTAAGCTGCAGGATGAGAACAACCTGCAGTATTGACTTCAAAGTGTCCTGGATTAAGTCCACTGTGACTACGTACCAGGGGAGACAGGAGGTCTTACTTTACACAGCCAAGATATACTCTAAGGCTTTTCTGTTATCAGTTATGATATATGCAAGGGAGTTTGGCTGACCTACTGATCTCAGTGTTATTGCCAATAATTATAGGAGGCACTAGATGGGCTGAAAAACAACCCCTAAGCCCATTGGAGAGAGAATATCTCTCTCCTCCAGATATAAACATAAAACCTGAAGAGGCACAAGTCACTTTAGTTCAGGGTTTATTGTTAAACATGGATCACCTTTGGCTTTCCATGTGGTGCAGTGGTAAAGAACCCGCCTGCCAATGCAGGAGACACAGGTTTGATCCCTGGGCCAGGAAGATCCCCTGGAGTAGGAAATGGTAACCCACTCCAGTATTCTTGCCTGGAGAATCCCATGGATAGAGGAGCCTGGCAAGCTACAGTCCACAGAGTCACAAAGAGTTGGACATGATTTAGCGACTGAGCATGTACACACACATGCCACCCAGAGGGTATATCCACGAGGCCAGCCTGGGATAACTGCTAGGGTATGAATGCTGCATTTTCAAAATAGCTGTGTATAACCCCCCACTCCTTTGGTCCTGATTATTTCCCAGGAGGCTGCCATGAGAAGATGAACTCTTTCTGAGGGTGGCCATGTACAGTAACCAAACTACCTCTCTCTTAGGTGTGTGGATTAGGAAGAGGTAACAGAAATAGAGTTAGAAATCTTTTTGAATTTGTTTTTGGGGAAGCCATGCCTGCTTCTGATTATTTCAGATTCCTGGAAACATTATGGGGCATAGAATGTCCATCAAATATCTCAACTATTGGCCCAATTTTGGATGGTCTTTGTGACAAAAGACACATCATAGTCAGATGGTATAGAAACCCAAAACATGAAAAACACTTTAGGTTCATGGGCCTCAATGCTGTGGCTAGTATAGGCTAATCAGACTGGAACAATGACATTGTAACCTGAGACATGTCTGCAATTGTGAGGCATAAGGTGTCCCTGAAAGGGGTTGGTCAAAAACCCTACCAAGAATGGGCAGAGGCAATGCCCTGTTAAAGTGGCCTCCTTTATTTTAAGAGAAATTGGCTAACTTAGAAGAACAAGCAAGCCTGGTGTGCAGTGGTAGCTTCTACATCAAACATGTACCTTTAACTCTGGGTCCAATCTGTGATGATGGATTCATTACCATGTTTAGTGCAATGATGAATCCAGGAGGCAAATGGCCAATGACCTTGGCAGTACAGGCTTATTCAGCAGCCTGATGCCAGCTGGTCTCATAAGAGAATAGGCCCTTACAGTGGGCATCTACATGACTGTTCAATTGGCAGCTAGAGTTTATCTCCATAGTTTGTAGCCCCATAGAGGGATGTCTTTAAACGATCATCTATAGTCTTCCAGGTGCCAGATCAGATGACTTGAACATTGACAACATTCCATGAGTTAAAAAAAGCATGTCCCATCCCTAAGAGTAGTGTCTAAGTTAAGGACAATGGCTTTCACTTCAGCCCACTGGGCTGACCCGTCGTTAGCATAGCCGGTCTTCCAGAGTTGCCATTGAGATTGGACTCCTTCCCAGTTGTGGTTGGACTGCCTCCCAGTGGATGCCATCAAGTATTAACTTAGCCAGATCATCAGTAAATCAGGCCAAGGCATTCAGGGGAACCTCTGTGTATTGAGGGCACCATTAAACAAGCAGCTTTGCTGTAAACAGTGGCCACCTCTACACCCAGTGCTTTGTCCTCATTACCAGACAAAGCAGACCATAGCAGGGATTGGGTACATGGCGCAGTTGGCTCTGCATTATTAGACAAGGCATTGTATTCATTTTCACTTTTGAGCCGTTGCTCACTCAAGTCTCAACCAAGGAAGGGAACGTCTACTGTTTTCATTCCACCTAAAGTTATATATCAAATAGCAGGGTCTCATTGCTTTCACCAGTTATTTCCACTTTGCAAAGTCCTTGGCTTGGCAACTACAACCACACTGCCTTTCAGCTTGCTGCCCCATTGTCATGTCATCTCTTTCTCTGATTGCCCAGAGGAAGGTGAGCCAAATCCAAGGCGTCATTTGGGCAGGTTCTTTTAATCCTACTCCTCATCACTGAGTCAACAGACAGGTCAGTGGGGTCCTTTACCTCTCCAGCCCTGCCCACCATGTGGGTGTGTGAAGATTCCTCATGGAATCTTCTTATCCCTGAACCTGACCTGCAGGGCCCTTGTCCTTACTCTTCGAGAAGACTATGTCTCTGTCAACATCCCCTCTTCATTTCCTGTAATGTCAGGTGTTGGATTTAATTTATCCTACTTCCCTGCTTTTTTCTTTGTATGTACTCACTTACTACAAGGTAATGAATTAGCTCTGAGTACTGGCAGAAGATGTATGAGTACCATCAGAGGCAAAAGAGCTCACTACTGATGGCACAGCAGAAAGCATAATCACTTGCATCTTTGCATCAGTTCCTTTACACCAAGAACCAGGAGGCATTGCCAAGGCCCCAGATGGACACTGAGCACACAGTGGATTCACATGGCATCTGAGGGATGCTGAACTGGGGCGTATCTCCAACTTTTCTACTTACGTTAGTAAACACTAAGCAAGACTCCTCTTAATCTGATGTTCAAGGAGACATGAATGTCCCACAGGTTTGCTCGGTACAAAACCAACTCCAAGAAATGGCCCAGGTAGAGGAGTCAAGGCTTTGCATTCTTGGCACACTTAATAAGAACATGCAGGGACACTCCAGCCCCATGGCAGAGTGCCTCTCCTGACACTACTGTGGTATTTCTAAGACTGATTTGTGTCTGCAGCCATTATAAGAAAGCTTGATATAAAGAGGTTATTGATATTTGTGACCTATATACTTCCTGCTGCTGCTGCTGCTAAGCTGCTTTAGTCGTGTCTGACTCTATGCGACCCCGTAGACCTCAGCCCACCAGGCCCCTCTGTCCCTGGGATTCTCCAGGTAAGAATACTGGAGTGGGTTGCCATTTCCTTCTGCATATACTTCCTAGGGATAGTGATTTTTATTAAAAATTAGTATGGTAAATGCCTTGAGAGTTTATAAATATGTAATTATATAGATATCATTAGAATTAATAATAACAAATGTTTATATTACTTCCATTTAAGTTTTAAATAATGTATCTTTGGGGGGTACAGAATGATTAGGATTTAGATAAAATATGGCAGAATGCCTACCTTACATTTATTTGTGCTATTATATATATATATATAGTTATAGTTATAATATTTCCAGGACAAAATTATACACAAACCTATAAATGAAAACAAAATATAATGAACATTTGGTGGACAGTTGTTTTCTCCCTCAACTACCATGAGAGTAAATATAAATGCTGAGGACATAGAACAAGAATGCATCAGGAAACATATAGGTTTGGGGAAAATATCTGGTCTGTTAAGTGTCCCAGTGGGGAAAAGGGCTGCTATATGCAGTCCTGTATTCACACTAAAGCAAAAAAAAATTGCTTAGAATTTGGGGATATTCTTTGTCTTGCCATGAGGCTATTACTTTAGAGGAAGCTGTTTTAGAGGAGTGGCAGGAGCAGGACAAAGATTAAGTCTCAGGAGCAGGAAGCTACCCACTAGCTCAGTGACAGTAACTGTGATACCCCTAATATCACTAGACGTGGGGCTGCAAAACATCATCATAAATACAAATTCTTAAATGGACCAGGAGCTGGGTGTTAGCAGCTATAAAGGTGAGCAGAGAGAAAAAAAGGAAAAGAAAACAAATAAAAAATAACAGCAAACAATCTTCACTTCAAAATGAACCCGCAAACAAAATAGATGAAATCTAATGCTGAGACAGCTAACAATATCATCATTTCAGATAATGATTTATTCCTAGCAGAAGTGTGTAAACAAAGCAAAAAGAACAGCCACACAAAGAGAGAAGATATTTGCTAAATAAGTCAAGAATTAGTATCCAGGAAACTCCTACAGATCAGTAAGGAAAAAACAAATAGCTCAGCTGTGAAATGAGTAAACAACACCAAAAGGCTGTTCAAGAAGAAGAAACAAAGAGCCAACAAAGACATTCCACCTCAGGAAGGGAAGTGAAAATTAAATCCATGATAAGACACAGTTGTGTACCCATTGGCAAAAGTTAGCAAGTCTGACAAAACCAAGTGTGGAGAAGATGTGGGGAAACAAAAATTCTCAAACATAACTGGTGTGAATGTAAATTGGAGTACCTACTTGAGAGAACAGCTTCAGCCCAGCAGTTTCAGAAATTCTGGTACATGTACCAAGAGATATATATGAGAAAATTCATTCCAATATTGTTTGCAATAGTGAAAAATGAGAAACAAGCTAAATATTCCCTTAGAGATAAATAAATATACTATTTTCATATGACAGAATGCTTTCTCCAGTGAAAATGTATGAACCAAAGCAATTTGGATATATCTCAGAAATATTGCTTTGAGTAAAAGGTGGCAAGTGATTCCTGGAGGACTACTTATATAAAGATTGAAAACATACAAAATAATGCTGTGTAGTTTATGAATACATGTATTTGTAAGAAATAAAATATATCAAAACATTCATGGGAATAATAATCACCAATTTCTCCAAAGATAGGGAATAGAACTGGGGAAGGGCACAAAGGAAATGTTACTCATATATGTTATATTTTATTTCTTAAAAATGAAAAATTAAAATATCAAAGTATTTCACTCAAAACCTCCATATCTTTGTTATTCAGATTAAATGACTTTTCCTAAAAAAAGGAGTTCATCTTAGCAAATTGGACAGACAAAAATATGAACCTAAGTGGCATTTTGAGTTGAGTCAGATTCATTTCAGTGCTGTTCTCCAGGTCAGAGAGCTTTTTCATTTCTCTTTTACCCTTTCAGACATTATACTCCTTTTCATGTATCTGAGGAAAATCCAAATGTCATAATGATTTACATGACAGACAAAAGAAGATCATCATGTTAATAATTATAGAAAGATTAAGATGAAGATTATTAGTACCTAACAATAGCAACAACAAAAAACCCCAAACCAAAAAATGACATCTTATTCAATGTTTCAGAGCCATTAGGAAATATTTTCACATTTGCATGACATAATAGACATCATATCAGAGTTAATATCGTTTTACTGATGAAATAGGACTTTTTTGTAACTTTAGTTTTTACTTACTTGCCTGCAGAATTTTCTTAAGAATATATACTCTTTTGATCTACTATCTATTTCACTCTTATACTATTTCCTACCCAGTCTGAAATTATAAAAGTAGATCCCCAGTCTTTACCTCAGGATCGTGTCATGTGGCCTTAAGAGATGATACTAAATTCTTAATATCAAAACAAAAGTAATTGTGTCATAATAAACCTGAAAACTTAAGAAGTCCTGATTCGGAGCAATAGTGAGGAAATGTTTGAACATTTTGTTTGCACTTGTATTGAGGGGGCTTTGTGGGAAACAGAGTAGCCTATAACACGGGTCCCCAAAGTCATACAGTCTTCAGGGGTTATCAAAATAGCTTGCTGCCTGAAACTAGTATTTTCCTCTGTTACTAGAAATACTCTCTTGATTTTAGCTCAAAGAGTTGTCTGTCCCCTCTGTTCTTTCTCAGAATTGAGTTTGTATACACTCAGTGGTAAAAGAAAGGTGGATGTTATGGACCAATTGTTTTTTAAATAACTGACTTTCTATCAGAAGATTTTGAAATAACATTTCTAATATGGACATACCCGGAGCCTTTAATGGAGAAGGAAATGGCAACCCACTCCAGTGTTCTTGCCTGGAGAATCCCAGGGACGGGGGAGCCTGTTGGACTGCCGTCTATGGGGTCGCACAGAGTCGGACACGACTGAAGTGACTTAGCAGCATACACTCACCATTCAGTAAATGCTTGTTCATAAAACCGAGGAGGTTGATGTTGGTCCAAATGGATTATATTTTTTCTAGTCCTGTCCTTCAGGATAGGAGAAGCTAGCCTGATCATGCAGGAGACCCTGGTTTAATTCCTACCCACTCCAGAATTCATGGGCTTCCCTGGTGGCTCAGCTGGTAGACAATCCTCTTGCAATGCAGATGACCTGGGTTTGATCCCTGGGTTGGGAAGATCCCCTGGAGGAGGGCATGGCAACCTAGTATTCTTGCCTGGAGAATCCCCATGGACAGAGGAGCCTGGGGGCCTACAGTCCATGGGATTGCAAAGAGTCGGACATGACTGAGCGACTAAGCACAGCACAGCAACACGCCCCACTAAATTCCTACTGGGTATGTTCTTTTTGTTACTGTATCACCTTTATCTGAAGTTATAGACGTTTTTCTCAATGTAAAAAAAAAAATCAGAAAAGCCATTATATAGAACATTCCATCTGTTTTTATTTTCACCTGTTCCTAACCTTGGTTCTCTCCTTAATCACTAGCTGAGCTATGTACACTGTGTTCAGGAGGATCTTTCTATCTACTTCCCCTCAGTCATGGACCATTCTTGGTTCCACTTGACCATCTGTTTTTTGTTGCTTCCTCCACGTTGGAAAACTGTTTGTAATAAAATTAGCAAACATCACCGAGCATTTGCTTTGTGTACTGTTCTAAGTAAAAATATTACCTTTATCATTTCATATACATGATAATCTCAGGTACTATTATTATTCCTGTATTACAGATGAGGAAATTAGAAGCACAGGAGGATACTTTATTTGATATGTAAAAATTTACCCTGATACTTCTATGAGGAACAAAGATGAAATCTGTGTCAAAATAAAGTACATTTTACTCTTGTCTGCTTTGTAACAAGGCTCCAAGAATGTTTTTTGAATGATTGAGTAATTATTACTGAAATGTACCATGTTTTGTGTATGTAGAACCCCCAGAATAATGTGGAGTGTAAATATAATAAGCCCTGTGTCTATAACTCAGTAGCCACCCCTAACATATTCTAGTTTCCTTCTTCTCCTTCCCTTTTCCTCTTAATTTCAAAATCACAATGATTGTCTGATTGATTATCTTTAAAAGGTCATGATGAATTATTCTGTAATATTTGAAATTTTATGCTCAGAAAGGTCAAACCTTATTTTTTTGGTATGAAGTACCACATAGGTTTGTTTTTCCTGGGCATTTTTTTCTTTATTCAAAGAAAGATGGCAAGAGATTTAGAGCAGGGTGCCCTCTTGAGGAAATTTTAGTACCTTCTCAAAAACTGGAACTGGCATTGGGTGAAGTGAAAAAATCCAGATAAATGATGTCCACTATGAATAAAGTGCTGATAAATAAATCTTAAAAAATAAGAGTAACCAAATACCACATATTTGAGAATTAATATTCTTAACTGTTATGCACTAATTTAGCAACTGTCAATAAGTTTTAAATAAAAATAAAAAGCTCTAGAAGATATTTTATATCCTCCTATTCACTGAGTCCTTCAAATAACATTTATTAAGCACCTAGTCTGTGCTAGGGGCAATGGCACCCCACTCCAGTACTCTTGCCTGGAAAATCCCATGGATGGAGGAGCCTGGTAGGCTGCAGTCCATGGGGTCACTAAGAGTCGGATACAACTGAGTGATTTCACTTTCACTTTTCACTTTCATGCATTGGAGAAGGAAATGGCAACCCGCTCCAGTGTTCTTGCCTGGAGAATCCCAGGGTCGGTGGAGCCTGGTGGGCTGCCGTCTATGGGGTCGCACAGAGTCGGACACGACTGAAGCGACTTAGCAGTAGTAGCAGTCTGTGCTAAGAACCATGCTGAGCACAGTGATCAATAAAACATAGCCTCTGCCTTCGTGATGCTTACTACTTGTGAGGAAGATCTCAGTAAAGATAAATTAACAGATATATATGTAACTACAAACTGGGGAAAGGGCTGTGAAGGAAATGAAAAGATTCTGCAATAAAGAAGAACAAAATAAGTTTTCCCTAGGGTGGTCAAAGAAAACCGTTCTAAATGGAAATAACTGAGCTGCATCCATGCTTTTCAGTCCGTTCCAGGTTTGCCCATCTAGTGTAGACAGCCTTATGGACCCCCTTCCCTAGTTTCCTCACTTATTTCAGCTTCTACCCTGGAGCTGAGTTGACTCCTGCCTCTGAGGCAAGCAAACAAGTCTCATTCTTCTTTTCTCACCTCCCTGTTGCCTTAGAGCCTCACATTCATTACAGCGGGGGTGGGGGTGCTCAATTAATAAGTGTCTTCCTTATTAATACTGATAGCCCCTTAGTAGAACATTAAAGCATTGTAATTATATTGCTTAAAAGCCACATTTCCAACAATGTTAAGGATGTAGACGGTGTCAGTTTCAGTTGCTCAGTCGTGTCCAACTCTTTGTGACCCCTGGACTGCAGCACACCAGGCTTCCCTGTCCATCACCAACTCCTGGAACTTGCTCAAGCTCATGTTCATTGAGTTGGTGATGCCATCCAACAACCTCATCCTCTGTTATCCCCTTCCCCTCCTGCCTTCACTCTTTCTCAGCATCAGGGTCTTTTCAAATGAGTCAGTTCCTCACATCAGGTGGCCAAAGTATTGGAGTTTTAGCTTCAGCATCAGTCCTTCCAATGAATATTCAGGACTGACTTTTAGGATGGACTGGTTGGATCTCCTTGCAGTCCAAGGGACTCTCAAGCGTCTTCTCCAACACCACAGTTCAAAAGCATCAATTCTTCGGTGCTCAGCTTTCTTTATAGTCCAAATCTCATATCCATACATGACTACTGGAAAAACCATTGCTTTGAGTAGATGGACCTTGATTGGCACAGAAATGTCTCTGCTTTTCAATATGCTGTCTAGGTTTGTCATAGCTTTTCTTCCAAGGAGCAGACATGTTTGAATTTCATGGCTGCAGTCACTATCTGCAGTGATTTTGCAGCCCCCCAAAATAAAGTCAGTCACTGTTTCCTTTGTTTCCCCATCTATTTGCCATGAAGTGATGGGACCGGATGCCATGATCTTAGTTCTCTGAATATGAGTTTAAGCCTACTTTTTCACTCTTCTCTTTCACTTTCATCAAGAGGCTCTTTAGTTCTTTGCTTTCTGCCATAAGGGTGTGTCATCTGCATATCTGAGGTTATTGATATTTCTCCCGGCAATCTTGATTCCGGCTTGTGCTTCATCCAGCCCAGCATTTCTCATGATGTACTCTGCATAGAAGTTAAATAAGCAGGGTGACAATGTACAGCCTTGACATACTCCTTTCCCAATTTGGAGCCAGTCTGTTATTCCACGTCCAGTTCTAACTTTTGCTTCTTGACCTGCATACAGATTTCTTGAGAGGCAGGTCAGGTGGTCTGGTATTCCCATCACCTGAAAAATTTTCCACAGTCTGTTGTGAAGCACACAGTCAAAGGCTTTGGCCTAGTCAGTAAAGCAGAAGTAGAGGTTTTTCTGGAACTCTCTTGCTTTTTTGATGATCCGACAGATGTTGGCAATTTGATATCTGGTTCCTCTGCCTTTTCTAAATCCAACTTGAACATCTGGAAGTTCACGGTTCACGTATTGCTGAAGCCTGGCTTGGAGAATGGCATTGGGTGAAGTGAAAAAATCCAGATAAATGATGTCCACTATGAATAAAGTGCTGATAAATAAATCTTAAAAAATAAGAGTAACCAAATACCACATATTTGAGAATTAATATTCTTAACTGTTATGCACTAATTTAGCAACTGTCAATAAGTTTTAAATAAAAATAAAAAGCTCTAGAAGATATTTTATATCCTCCTATTCACTGAGTCCTTCAAATAACATTTATTAAGCACCTAGTCTGTGCTAGGGGCAATGGCACCCCACTCCAGTACTCTTGCCTGGAAAATCCCATGGATGGAGGAGCCTGGTAGGCTGCAGTCCATGGGGTCACTAAGAGTCGGATACAACTGAGTGATTTCACTTTCACTTTTCACTTTCATGCATTGGAGAAGGAAATGGCAACCCGCTCCAGTGTTCTTGCCTGGAGAATCCCAGGGTCGGTGGAGCCTGGTGGGCTGCCGTCTATGGGGTCGCACAGAGTCGGACACGACTGAAGCGACTTAGCAGTAGTAGCAGTCTGTGCTAAGAACCATGCTGAGCACAGTGATCAATAAAACATAGCCTCTGCCTTCGTGATGCTTACTACTTGTGAGGAAGATCTCAGTAAAGATAAATTAACAGATATATATGTAACTACAAACTGGGGAAAGGGCTGTGAAGGAAATGAAAAGATTCTGCAATAAAGAAGAACAAAATAAGTTTTCCCTAGGGTGGTCAAAGAAAACCGTTCTAAATGGAAATAACTGAGCTGCATCCATGCTTTTCAGTCCGTTCCAGGTTTGCCCATCTAGTGTAGACAGCCTTATGGACCCCCTTCCCTAGTTTCCTCACTTATTTCAGCTTCTACCCTGGAGCTGAGTTGACTCCTGCCTCTGAGGCAAGCAAACAAGTCTCATTCTTCTTTTCTCACCTCCCTGTTGCCTTAGAGCCTCACATTCATTACAGCGGGGGTGGGGGTGCTCAATTAATAAGTGTCTTCCTTATTAATACTGATAGCCCCTTAGTAGAACATTAAAGCATTGTAATTATATTGCTTAAAAGCCACATTTCCAACAATGTTAAGGATGTAGACGGTGTCAGTTTCAGTTGCTCAGTCGTGTCCAACTCTTTGTGACCCCTGGACTGCAGCACACCAGGCTTCCCTGTCCATCACCAACTCCTGGAACTTGCTCAAGCTCATGTTCATTGAGTTGGTGATGCCATCCAACAACCTCATCCTCTGTTATCCCCTTCCCCTCCTGCCTTCACTCTTTCTCAGCATCAGGGTCTTTTCAAATGAGTCAGTTCCTCACATCAGGTGGCCAAAGTATTGGAGTTTTAGCTTCAGCATCAGTCCTTCCAATGAATATTCAGGACTGACTTTTAGGATGGACTGGTTGGATCTCCTTGCAGTCCAAGGGACTCTCAAGCGTCTTCTCCAACACCACAGTTCAAAAGCATCAATTCTTCGGTGCTCAGCTTTCTTTATAGTCCAAATCTCATATCCATACATGACTACTGGAAAAACCATTGCTTTGAGTAGATGGACCTTGATTGGCACAGAAATGTCTCTGCTTTTCAATATGCTGTCTAGGTTTGTCATAGCTTTTCTTCCAAGGAGCAGACATGTTTGAATTTCATGGCTGCAGTCACTATCTGCAGTGATTTTGCAGCCCCCCAAAATAAAGTCAGTCACTGTTTCCTTTGTTTCCCCATCTATTTGCCATGAAGTGATGGGACCGGATGCCATGATCTTAGTTCTCTGAATATGAGTTTAAGCCTACTTTTTCACTCTTCTCTTTCACTTTCATCAAGAGGCTCTTTAGTTCTTTGCTTTCTGCCATAAGGGTGTGTCATCTGCATATCTGAGGTTATTGATATTTCTCCCGGCAATCTTGATTCCGGCTTGTGCTTCATCCAGCCCAGCATTTCTCATGATGTACTCTGCATAGAAGTTAAATAAGCAGGGTGACAATGTACAGCCTTGACATACTCCTTTCCCAATTTGGAGCCAGTCTGTTATTCCACGTCCAGTTCTAACTTTTGCTTCTTGACCTGCATACAGATTTCTTGAGAGGCAGGTCAGGTGGTCTGGTATTCCCATCACCTGAAAAATTTTCCACAGTCTGTTGTGATGCACACAGTCAAAGGCTTTGGCCTAGTCAGTAAAGCAGAAGTAGAGGTTTTTCTGGAACTCTCTTGCTTTTTTGATGATCCGACAGATGTTGGCAATTTGATATCTGGTTCCTCTGCCTTTTCTAAATCCAACTTGAACATCTGGAAGTTCACGGTTCACGTATTGCTGAAGCCTGGCTTGGAGAATTTTGAGCATTACTTTGCTACCGTGTGAAATGAGGGCAATTGTGCAGTAGTTTGAACATGCTTTGGCACCTTCGCATCCTGTAATGCCAAGTCAGGTGGGCCTTAGGAAGTATCACTACAAATGAAGCTAGTGGAGGTAATGGAATTCCAATTGGGCTATTTCAAATCCCAAAAGATAATGCTGTGAAAGTGTTCCACTCAGTATGCAAGCGAATTTGGAAAACTCAGCAGTGGCCACAAGACTGGAAAAGGTCAGTTTTCATTCCAGTCCTAAAGAAAGGCAATGCCAAAGAGGGTCTCAGAAGATGAAAAAGACAGGCTGCCCTGCCTGCCACTATGCTTTGAGTAGAGAAAGAGAAATAGGCATGAGGACGGCAGAGAATTTGATCATGGAATATAGTTTGTTCGTGTAGACTGTGAAATATATATCGAATCTAGAAAATGGTACTGATGAACCTCGTTGCAGGGCAGGAATAAAGACATGGACATAGTGAACACACTTGTGGACACAGAGAAGGGAAGGAGAGGGTGAGACAGATTGAGAGAGGAGCACTGACATATATACACTACCAAGTGTGAAATAGATAGCTAATAGGAAGCTGCTGTATAGCACAGATTACTCCACTCAGTGCTCTGTGATGACCTAGACGGATGGGGGTGGGGGGGAGCTCGAAAGGGAGGGGAAGTATGTATACTTATAACTGATTCATGTTGTCCAGCAGAAACTAACACAACGTTGTAAAGCAATTATACTCTAATAAAAATGAAAGAAATAGAATTATCTATGGTACCAAGCATATTGAAGTCTCCAATCAGAATTGGAAATATGGAAGTAGATCTCAGGGAAGAGTTCAAAAGCACTGCTCCTCGAGGGTTTCAAAGCTAACACAGGCATACTGTATAATGGTTGACCTAAGTATCATTATGTGTTAGTGGTTCAGTTGTGTTTGACTTTTTGTGACCCTATGGACTGTGGCCCACAAAGCTACTCTGTCCGTGGAATTCTCGGCAAAAATACTGGAATGGGTTGCCATTCTCGTCTCCAGGGGATTGTCCCAACCCAGGGATTGAACCCGAGTTTCCCGCATTGCAAGTGTATTCTTTCCTGCCTGAGCCAGAAAGGAAGCCCAAGTACAATTATAGTCAATCCATCTGGAGAAAGAAGTTTAGTTCTCCAGATGGATTGATTGACCAGATTGGGGTGTTTAACCCATGTGGACTGCACTGCCTGCACTGGGTGGCCCACACTGACTTCTGGGTTGGTGTTTATGTGACCATATGAGTCTGGAACCTGAACTGTGAGGAAGTTCCTTATACCTTAGTTGTAACTATAAATAGCTCTCTTCAAGAACACTAACCACCTTCTTATTAACCAGTTTCTCTGGAAAAAATATTTAACCGCTTTGAATCTCACTTCTCTCACCTCTAAATTGGGGTTAAAAATCTGTTTACTTCACAAAATTATACTTTGAATATAAATAATATATGCTGTGCTGGTCAGATTGTGCTGAAACTAATACATTCATACATTGTTGCTACTGCTAAATCACTTCAGTCCTGTCCAACTCTGTGCGACCCCATAGACGGCAGCCCACCGGGTTCCGCCCTCCCTGGGATTCTCCAGGCAAGAACACTGGAGTGGGTTGCCATATCCTTCTCCAATGCATGAAAGTGAAAAGTGAAAGTGAAGTCACTGCATGAAAGTGAAAAGTGAAAGTTAAGTTACTCAGTCATGTCCAACTCTTCACAACCCCATGGACTGCAGCCTACCAAGCTCCTCTGTCCATGGGATTTTCCAGGCAAGAGTACTGGAGTAGGGTGCCAGTGCCTTCTCTGACATTGTTGATACCAGATAGCAATTTGAAAGATCCACCAAAAACCATAAAATGCACAAACTCCTTTGACCCAGTAATTTTGTACCTGGTAATTTATTCTATGGAAAAAAAAAAAAAGCTAAGTGAAAAATCATATACATTGTAGCATTTTCTATTCAAAAAGTTATAAACAATAATGGAATGATTAAATAAAATATCTTACCTTAACACAATGAAATATTGACCAACTCCTAAGGAAACTAGGTATGTAGAAAATAGTTGGAAAGAAACATGAACAAAATAAAACAACTGATAGTATAGTAGAATTTTAAGTATTTTTCCTTTTATTAATTTATCTGAATGTTATTACTCCAGCAGAATAATTAAAATGCTTAAAGCATTTTAAAATTAAAAAAAATTTTTGGCTCCAAACTAAATTTCTTCTTACAGTCTCTTATTTTTCATTTAGGGAAATTATCGTTTCATGAAACTCTTACTTACACGCAGAGCAAACTGGATGCAGAAGGATCTGGAAGAAATGACTCCTTTACACTTGACTACTCGGCACAAGAACCCTAAATGTTTGGCACTTCTGCTGAAGTTTATGGCACCAGGAGAAGTGGATACACAGGATAAAAACAAGGTAACAGACTATCAGAATCAAAGACAAGTAGAACAGAAAGCAAACACTTTATTTTATGATGTGAAGCCTCAAGGAAGAAGGCCTCAATTACCACTCGCACATGGCAGAACAATTCCAAATTTCCACATGCCCCAGTAAAGGATTTCACTTAAACTGTGTCCTGCCAGCAACTGTAGTGTAGTGGGTAGTGTCATCTTTTCACATATGGGGAAACCGAATCTCAAGAAGATGAAAATTCTACCAAAGATCCAAGTGCCAGGACTAGAATGTGAACCCAGGCCTGTCTAACTCTAACTCATTATTTGACTGCTAGTCATGATAGTTGCAATTTGTTGTGAGATTTGTGGTGACCAAATGCCCCCAAATAATGTACTCAGTGCATAATTGCTTTAATGTCCTGAGCTTTGGCATACTTCTTGGGTTTCAGTGTCAGTTTAGTCACTCAGTCGTGTCCGACTCTTTGTGACCCCATGAATTGCAGCACGCCAGGCCTCCTTGTCCATCACCAATTCCCGGAGTTCACTCAAACTCACGTCCATCGAGTCGGTGATGCCATCCAGCCATCTCATTCTCTGTCGTCCCCTCCTCCTCCTGCTCCCAATCCCTCCTAGCATCAGACTCTTTTCCAATGAGTCAACTCTTCACTTGAGGTGGCCTAAGTATTGGAGTTTCAGCTTTAGCATCATTCCTTCCAAAGAACACCTAGGATTGATCTCCTTTGGAATGGACTGGTTGGATCTCCTTGCAGTCCAAGGGACTCTCAAGAGTCTTCTCCAACACCACAGTTCAAAAGCATCCATTCTTTGGGGCTCACCTTTCTTTGCAGTCCAACTCTCACATCCATACATGCTGCTGCTGCTGCTGCTAAGTCGCTTCAGTCGTGTCTGACTCTATGTGACCCCATAGACGGCAGCCCACCAGGCTCCTCCGTCCCTGGGATTCTCCAGGCAAGAACACTGGAGTGGGTTGCCATTTCCTTCTCTAATGCGTGAAAGTGAAGTCGCTCAGTCGTGTCCGACTCTTAGCGACCCCATGGACTATATAGCCCACCAGGCTCCTCCATCCATGGGATTTTCCAGGCAAGAGTACTGGAGTGGGGTGCCATTGCCTTCTCTGCACATCCATACATGACCACTGGAAAAACCATAGTGTGCATCAACTTACTTAACCTCGCTATACCTCAATTTTCCCATATACGAAAAGGGGATAAACAGGGTTGTTGAAGATAAAATGGGATAATATATATCAAATGTTTAGCACAATGCCCAGTGCATAGTATGCTCTCAATAAATATTAGCTGTAAAATTATTATTAATTTCATTTTGATTGTAATATTTGCTCTGACATTGTTTTTGGGATTCATTATCTTCCATGCTCTTGAATTCGAACATGTTGTATACATTGGTCATTGTTTTGATCAACATTGTGATTATTCTTTACAGGAAAAAAAATGTGATCCTTAGTTAGACAAAGGCAGTCATCCTCTTCCTTTTCATCAGGCACTTAATCATAGAGTCTTGCAAACTCCTGCATGCTCATGAAATTAAAACTCTAATAATTAAGTCCCTGGGTTGATGCTCAATAATCTTTTCACTCCTATAGTATTCATAATGTGATTTTTAAATTTTGTTGAGTAGTCACTCATATAACCTGAAGTTCTGAGATCAATTTTTTAATTTTACAACTACTGTAAATTGATGTTATTCCTAACTCACAGCAGTTGTAGTGCTAATAGTTCACTGAGAATTCCCTGGGCATCCAGTGGTTGGCACTCTGCATTTTCACTGCTGAGAGCACGGGTTCTCTGGGTTGGGGAACTATGATTCTTCAAGCCATGTGCTACGGCCAGAAAAATATTTCACTGAAAAAAGCACTTTGTTCAGTCCACAAAGACCCATTAATCACTCAAATGTGGTAAAAGTCCTTTACTACGTTTATGCCATTTAGCAGATTGCTTATCCTCCTCATGCTCAGTTTCCTCATCAGTCACGTGCAAATCCGAGAGTACTCATCTCCCAGAGTTGTCCTGATATAGACTACAGGAGAGAAAATATACAGAAGTCTTACAGCAGTAGCTGCCGTGCAGTAAGAGTTTGGGAAAAGTTTGTTGTGTTGTCACTATTCTGTTGTCAATGTCATTTTGAGAATCTCTTCATTTTGCAGCAAACAGCTCTGCATTGGAGTGCCTACTACAATAACCCTGAGCATGTGAAGCTGCTCATCAAGCATGATTCTAACATTGGAATTCCTGATGTCGAAGGCAAGATCCCACTTCACTGGGCAGCCAACCACAAAGATCCAAGTGCTGTTCATACAGTGCGATGCATTCTGGTAGGTATAATGGATGGCCTTACCCCCCCCAAAAAATTATGTTATGAATTATCCACTGTATGCAAAAGCATTTTACAGCACACTAGCAAATTATGACACAAAAGAGTACAACAAAAAACGTGTGAGCTCATCAGCAAGAAATAGAGCATTTTAATACTGTGATTTAAGACCACACAGAAATTTCCTGCATGCCTGCTTCCAAAGGCATTCTCTCTCCCTATGCCATGCTCATTTCTGTCCCCTATCAGCTACTTTTCTGAGTTCCTATTTATCATCCCTGACTTTGTTTTATACTTGTTCTTATCAAATAGTAAATAGATCTAAGTGAGTAAATACATTTAAGATATAAGGAATAAGGAAACTTACGTACTCATCACTGAGTGGAGGAGCCAAGTAAATCACTGTTTAAGTTCCCTGGGTACCTCCAAGTAGCATTCTTTTATCTCCTTTTCTCAGGCAGCCACTACCCTCAATTTTGTGCTTATTATTCCACTGGTTTTCATTATAGTTTTGCCACATATGTTTGCATTCCTAAACAATGTACTGTTTCATTTTTAACATTTTTGCATTTCATATTCATAGAATCATGCTGTATGTATTCTGAGACATCCTTTTCTCTTGCTCAGTGTTAAGTTGGTGGTTTTAATCTGTGTTGCTGTGTGTAGCTGTAATATGTTACTTTTTACTGCTATATGCTGAATAGTATTCCATTTTTTGAAGATTAAATGACACACATTTTTCATTCTGTTATTGACAGACATTTGAAACTGTTTCCAGTTTTTTGCTATTTACAATAGTGCTGCTTTGAACCTTTTTAAAAACCCTGTCTAGGGTATGAATTTAACTGGTTGTTGCAGGTGTATAGACATGCATACTTTTGGCCATTAATTATATATCTAACCAACTTTCTATACTTATGAATTTTGAATGTTTATCAGTAGATTTTTTGAGGTTTTTTAATCATTTCTTCCAAAATTACCACTTACATGCTGTGGTAGTCTAATGTTTGGTCCTATTTGCTTATAACACACAAATTAGACTTTTGAAGATATTATTGTTTTATTTATACAATGATTAATTTATTTCTACTTGTACGTTAACTGATTCCTTTGCTGTGCATTTCTTCTTGGAGCTCCAATTTTCCTTCCAGAGTTACTACCTTTTTCCCTGAAATACAATTCTTAGAACTCTTATTAGTATAGATGTATGGTAGTTAACTCCCTGATTAATTCAACTGTTAAGAATGTCTGCGTTTCTACAATGCTCTTGAATATGTAGTTTTCTTTATACACAATTCTAGGTAGTTACTTTTATCAGCTCTTTCAGACTGTTATTTTGCTGCTTTCTGCCTTTCATTGTTCCTCTTAAATAGTCTGTTATTTGTCTAATTGTAATCCCTTTATAGATTATCTTTTCTCTCAGGGTGGTTTTAAAAATTTTTCTATATAGTATTCTACAGTTTTACTACAGTGTGTCTAGTATGCCTTTTTTTGTTTGTTTTTTCCATGTTTAGTATACATTCTGATTATTGCATCTCAGTTCTGGAAAATATATAGCCATTATCTCAGTATTGCTTCTCTTTCTTTCTCTCTATGCCTGCCTATGGGGTCTCCAATAATGCATATTTTAGACCTTTCCATCTTACTTTCCATGTCTCTTAACTTTTCTTTCACATTTCTATCATCTTGTCCCATTCTGCTACATTCTGGCTAATTACATCAGATCTGCCTTCCAGTTTACCAAATCTTTCTTCAGCTGCATCTAGTCTTGTTTACACTATTTGTTTAGTCTTCAATCTTAGTGATTGTGGTTTCACTTCTAAAAGTTCTCCTCGGTTCTTTTTCAGATCCACCTGATCATTTTGAGAGCTTTTTCCCTTGCTTACTTTAAACATTTTTAACTGTGCTATGGGGTTTGTGGATTCTTAGTTCCCCCACGAAGAATCAAACCCATCCCCCCTGCATTGGAAGCACAGATTCTTAACCACTGGACTGCTGAGGAAGTCCCCATTTTTTATTTTCTTACGTGTTTTATCATTAGTTGTTTTATATTCTCTCTGTGTTAATTTCAAAATCTGAGGTCTATGGAGGGTGATTCGTACTTGTAATATCTTCCTTACAAATTTGGCTTTTTATTCCCCTCCATTATAAGTGCATTTAAGTCCTTGGGAGGCTCAAGGTCCTAGAATGCTGCCGTGGTAATATTCTACTTCTTTTTTGAAGTGTTTTGTAATACCTTCCATACTCTTCTCTTATAAAATAGACTGACTGTATAGAGAGCTCTAAACCTGGAAAGGCCCTTCAAAGAGTTCTTAAATTGGGACAGGAGGGCTTGACTTTGGGTATGACCTAATCTGAGAAGGGACCTGAGGTGGGCGAGAAACTCTCTTCAGCTCAAGCAGTTCCAAAAAGCTGACAGAAGATCGTCTGCTGGCAGCACTTTCAGCAGCTGTGGCGGTAGGGAAGGAGGACCTAAGCAGTGCATCAAATCTCTACAAAGATCCAGGAGAAAAACAAATAAATGTTGTGAACTGTCAGTTTAAACCAAAAATCTAGTAACCATGTGATAAAAAAATTTCAACCTCATTCATAAAAGGAATACAATTTAAAGCGTCAGTGAAATGCTTTTCATACCTACAAGGGGAAAAATGTTTTAAGTTTGATAATATCAAGTGGTTAATTTGTGCCAGCATGTGGGGAAATAAAAGCTTTTACACATTGTCATGGATGTGTTAATTAGTACAGCCATTTGGAGAGCAGTTTGACAATACCTAACTGAAGATGCAGGTATCTTTCAACCCAGCAGTTTCCCTTCAGAGTATCTGGGCTAGAGAAAAATCTCACATATATGCCACAAGGAGATATGTAAAGGAAGTGCAGTGTAAAAAATGCATTGCAGCATTTTTGTTAATAGTGGAAAACAGTGTAAGTAACCTAAATATCCTTCAGTAAGGGCATCCCTGGTGGCTCAGACGGTAAAGAATCCGCCTGCAATGTGGGAGACCTGGGTTCCATTCCTGGGTTAGGAAGATCCCCTGCAGAAAGGAAAGGCTACCCAATCCAGTAATCTGGCCTGGAGAATCTCCATGAACAGAGGAGCCCGGTGGGCTACAGTCCATGGGGTTGCAAAGAGTTGGACATGACTGAGTGACTTTCAAGAGAATGGATAACTAAATTGTGGTTTAACAAATAGATTAGTATCATTACAGATACCCAAATAAATTGTGTTGAAATAAAAAAATTTAAAAATGTAATTTTGAAAGAAAAAATTCAAGGATATACATGGCGTAATGCATGAGTATAAATATTGAAAACACATACAAACTTTATCTATTGTTTATGGATGTACATATATGAAGCAAAAATACAAAACATATGGCTTTAGCTGAATCCATAATAGATTAAAAAAGCACATTAGGGAAAGTGTTGCTTCCTGTTTAATCTAGATAGTACAAGTACATTTATTTTTCTGTACTTTTTATAGTTAAATATGAAATTAAATTTTTTAAGATTTAGACTGTATACTTTTTTCTTAATTTTATCACTTCTGCTGAGAGAGAATATACAGGTTTCAAAAATTGCTCAGTTAATACTTACAGCACATGTGGCTTTTTTGAGGATTCTATGTATGTCTGAAGTCTCTGGTTCCTTAAAAATAGGATGCTGCTCCAACAGAGTCTTTACTGAACTGGCAAGACTACGAGGGTCGAACACCTCTTCACTTTGCAGTCGCTGATGGGAATGTGACAGTGGTTGATGTCTTGACCTCATATGAAAGCTGCAATATAACATCTTATGATAACTTATTTCGAACGCCGCTTCACTGGGCAGCTTTGCTAGGTGAGTTGAATATGAAACCAAGGATCAACAGTAGGAGGAACTGCTTGAGTACAGGAAATTTTCCCTGGCTTCTCCCCCACCCCATCAACTCCCACCTCCTATTTAATTGGTTTAATTTTTAATTGATATGTAGTACTTTGTACCTAAATTTCTGTGTTGTGTGCTTAAATTTTAACAATATAAATGTATTCTCTGTTATATGTTAATTTCAACAACATGTCTTTTAAAATTGTTATTATTATAAAACCAATGTGCATTTGTTAGCAAATGTAAATATAAAATAATCTTCACATTTCAATGCCTTTGCTTTTTTTGGAGAAGGACTTTAATTTTATGTTTCAGCTAATACTATATTTGATTTTCTTTTCTTCATATTTCCTGATGTGCCTTTTACTTAGCATTTTGGGGGACCACTTTTTCATATGGGAGATTATATATGTGTATCTGTCTGAATTTTGGCAATCTGAGAGTCTTTCCCTTTTAGTGAAGGAGTTTTGCCCACTGACAGTCATTGTTACAAATTGTACAATTTGATCTTTTTCTGTTATTCTGATCTTTGAGGATTAGTTTTTTTTCCCCTTAATTTGGAGTTTTTCCTGATTTCTTTGTTTTCTGCCTTGTGGTATATGGATTACATTGTAGCTATCTGGTTTTGAATTTCCTAATGTTTTAGGAGGGTTTCTAGGTTTTACTAGTAGTTAACTTTAAAATTTATTAAAAGCTTTCTTAAGCCTAAGCCTGAGTCAAGAGCAAAACTGCATTTACTGATTCCCATCTATTTAAAATGAGAAATTTGGCATACTTTCACTTATACTCTTTGGGTGTTTGTTAATATGATCTGACAGTTATTATTAATATTAATGATTATAAAAAGATGATTATTATAGACTTAGTTTTTAAATTACATGTTATCTCTTTTTTAAATGATTCTTACATTTGCATTTGGTTTTATAGTCAGATTTATAATTATTATTCAGTCTTCATTTCAGTGTTTAGTTTCATTCCTTTTCCTCTGCATTTTTGCAAATTTGCCTGCATAGCACTAAACTGAATTTTCTTTTCATGAATTCTGCTTTCTTTCTGCCTCTTATAGATTATATTTTAGGCTATATTTTTATTTCCTTCTATCATCCCTATTTCTTTTTATCTCAGCTTTTTATATTTTTACCTCCTCCCATACCCTTTCATTTTAGATTATCTTCTTCTTAGGATACTGTTTCACTTCATAGAGGCCATCTTTTTGTAAAAGTCAAGGATGTCAAACTGTTGCCTGAAATTTTTTTCCGGATCCTTCTCTAGATCATTTTCTGAGGTATGCTCTTGTTCTTTCTGATGGTGTTCCTTTCCCCCTGTCTTAAGAGTGTTTCCATAAAGCCTTTTCTGAATTTTTCTCCTTATCTCTCAAACAAGATGAGAAGTATTTAGATTGAGTGTGTGGCATAAGTTGCCCTTGACCCTACTTTTGCCCATTTGTGTTATGGAGCACTCGATCTCAAGCCACAGCTGAGGAGCAGGCAGAGGAGCACAACTCCCATACAAATTCCTGTTTTTCTGCTTGGCGTTCATGCAGTGTATTCTTGCTCTGCTAATATGGCTTCTGCATCATTGCCTCACTCCCTATACACTGAAGCAATGGCATGTATGAAATTGAGGTTTCCTAAATATACTGTTAGCAGGTCTGTTCATTCTTTGATCCTTTCTACAGTCCTTCACTTGGGGAGACCTCCTCCACATCCTCCAAAATGGACTGCAGAGCAGTCTTTTCTACCAGCACCTCACTATTCCTGCCCACTTCTGGGGTTTGAAATTACTGCCTAGGTGTTCAAACATTGGGGGAAGGAGGTACAAAGTGATAGACAGAAGGCCCGAGGTCACAAGAGACTGTGTTATAGCTGGTCCACCTGAATAGCAGAAGAGAGCAACCATACAGTTCTGATTGGTTGTACAGTAGAACCTGGAGACGAGGGACAGAGAGGGCCTGCCTTCTGACACCTTCCCTCCCTCTTGATGGGCAGTTTTATAAGGTGAACCAGGGGATGCAGTGAGCTGGTACCATATACAGTTTTTTCTCCGTCTGGCAGTTATAATTAGTCATTTCCTTCTTGATCAAAGCATTGAGTTTTTAGTATTTACATTTTTGCCTTTGTGGTGCCTAATCATAGTATTTTGGTAAGAAGTTAGAAGAGGCTGCACTAGGGACCGTTCTTCTGAAACCCTTGTGAGTGCTGGTTTATGTACTAGTGATTTTTCTTATCCCTTTCCTTTAAATAGACCATAAATGAATCAGTCCTTTTGTGTGATAACTACCTTGTGTCTGCTTTCAGGCCATGCACAGATTGTCCATCTCCTTTTAGAAAGAAATAAGTCTGGAACCATTCCATCTGACAGCCAAGGAGCAACACCCTTGCACTATGCAGCTCAGAGTAACTTTGCTGTAAGTAAACCGTGACAGTTATCTCCTTTTAAATTAGAATGTCATCATCAGCACAGTATAATTCCATCTTCTTCACCTCCCCTAATGCACCCCTAATGAATAGTGCACTGAATACTCAGATTGATAAAATACCTTAATTTCCCACATTTCTTTCTCTCTGGTACCCACAGCAAATATAGCTATAGTTCTCCTTCCTGGCACTCCTAAAAATCTATTCTACTTACCACCTACAGTTTCAGCAAACCTTTATCTTCTATTATCTCCCAAGATCTCAGAAAAATACTAAGTTTTGAGGTGAGGTTCATTCTTATTATGAATAGATAAGAAATTCAGTTGGCCCACTATAGTCAATCTATGGAAATCATAATTCAGTCCATAGTTCAACACAGTCCTATGTAAAGACATGTTATCCCTATTTAGAGATGAAGAAACCAAGATTCCAAGAGATTAAATGATTTGCCCACAGTCTTTTTTTTTTTTAATATACTTTTGTATTTTTATAATTTATTTATTTATTTTTGTCTATGCTCGGTCTTCATTGCTGTGTGGGCTTTTCTCTAGTTGGAGCAAGTGGGGGCTACTCTCTAGCTGTGGTATGTGAGCTTCTCATTGCCGTGGCTCCTCTTGTTGGAGAGCACAGGCTCTGGGGCATGCAGGCTTCAGTAGCTGTGGCATGTAGGGTCAGTAGTTGCAGCTAACAGCTCTGGAGCACATGCTCAATAGTTGTGGTGCATGGGCTTAGTTGCTCCATGACATGTGGGATCTTCCCAGATCAGGGATCGAATCCGTGTCTCATGCATTGGCAAGTGGACTCTTTACCACTGAGCCATTGGGGAAGCCTTGTCTAGAACCCAACTCTTAGATTCCGAATTTAACTATGTACAGAAACTAGTAGTTAAGTAACTGTGCTAATGAAAGTAAGAAAGAATACTAGAACATTATAGATGTTTTTTCAAACAAACACTTGCTTTAGATAATTTGCCAATTACAGAAATAGTTTTTTAATAATGATGCAAAGTCTAAGCTCAGTTTCAAGTCCCTTGATCTCCTTTAGACTCTATTAACTTGCAAGAGGTTGTAATTCCCTTTTTAAAAAACAGTACCACCAACATCAAAACCCCATAAAACCCTTGTAAGTATTCATCACTTAGAAAACATACTGAACAAAAGAAATGTTTGCAAATTGTTAAAAGAAACCCCCAAAATCACCAACATTAAAAGAAAATTATTTCTTTATTCAAATCTACTTAATAAGCACCTACACTAGCTCCTGGGAGCTAAGCTATAATACCGCAGTAGCTCAACAACTAGTTTTAAGACTAGCAAGCAGTGTGTGTTGCAGTAGGAAGAGTGTGGTAACTTAACCCTGGATTCTACTTGTGTGTTTGCTACCAGGATTTATGTGGCCTTGAGCCTAAATCTCATCTGTAAAATGAGGAGCTGGAATAGATGAACCCTTACATTTTTTTCTTGCTCTAAAGTATTGAACATCAAAATTTTATGCATTTTTAGCCAACTCACAGCCTCCAGAAATTGTTTTTTCTGAAACTATTTTATTTCCATCCAAGCAAAAGTGCCTATGATCTTCCTATAAGTTTGTAAGCATCTGAGTTTTGAGGAAAGATGCAATTTTAAGTGCTGTGAATATTGTTGTTATTTAGTCGCTAAGCCATGCCTATCTCTTTTCAACCCCATGGACTGTAGCCTGCCAGGCACCTCTATCCATGGGATTTCCCAGGTAAGAATACTGGAGTGGGTTGCCATTTCCTTCTCCAGGGGATTTTCCTGAGCCAGAGATCAAACCCACATTTCCTGCATTGGCAGGTGGATTCTTTACCACTGAGCCACCAGGGAAGTAGCTATGAATATTAACCGCTATTAAAATTGTCAAACACTATAAGAATTATTAAGGGTCCTCATTTTTGTATGATTCTATAGGGGAAGGACTTAGAATGCAGGAATTACTGAATAATACTTGTTAGGTGAATTGAACACTGCACTTCTCAGTAGCCACCGCTCATCATTTGATAAATCCATTAACTATTTAAAAAACTAGTAACAAAGTACATAGTTTCTTCTCTGCAGTTAAATTTGTAAATTTAATTGAGAATAATCATTCTCAATTATAAGAATATTGAGTGAGGGAATTAAGTTATATTTTAAAATGCTGTGAAAACTAAAACCAATACATAAGGACAGCAGATTGTTATTTTCAATGGAAATTTTATTATTCATAAAAAGATAATTTCATTTGATTCAAAAGTAGACCAAAAAATACTTGGCTTCTTAGTGGAAGTCACGTATAACACTGGTTTTATTGCCATAGAAAATGCCACTCTCATGTCTCAAATTTTTAAATGTTTTCTTACAGGAAACAGTTAAAGTGTTTTTAAAACATCCATCAGTAAAAGATGATTCAGACCTTGAAGGAAGAACATCCTTTATGTGGGCTGCTGGGAAAGGCAGTGATGACGTCCTTAGGACTATGCTGAGCTTAAAATCTGACATTGACATTAATATGGCAGATAAATATGGAGGTACAGGTAAGAACTGGCAGACATATTCAACTTTCATTCAGGCTTCAGAGTATAGATGGTGCTATAATACTTGCAAAATAGCAAGTTGAAACCATTGTTCCTAATCTACTATTATTTGACATTGATCTTTACATTTTAAGTTTAGGTTGCCAGGATATCACTCTAACAGCTTTATTTTTCCAAGTATTACAGCTAAAATTACCCTATGTTATTATCAAGTGAATTTTGACATTGATTTACAAGCCTTGTTGCTCCTTAGACGTAATTGCAGGAACTCTTCTGATTATATATCTTTGCATAAAAAAGCATAAACCTGCACCTTAAAAACTATGCATACTTAGCAGTTATTAACTACATTTTCAAAAATTTAGAATTATATTTTAAAGAATGTACACATCTATGTATGTTCTCACCAGTCTCATTTAATATGCTGTTTTCTCAGTTTTGAACAGTACTACTGCTGTTCTCCTGAATCTCCCATTTCTCCCATTAACCTCCCATGACTCTAGAAGCTTCAAAGCTTTGAAAGCTCCTCCTGTATGCTTCCTTTAATCTCTTTTTCTAAGAAGAGAACCCTCGAACGATGTGTTGATTACTAAGAGAAGTACTTGTTTTTGTAACACCCATTGTCACCTTGGGTGACACAGCTCTTCCTTGTGTACTGCAGTCAGCCCTCCATATCCAAGGGTTTTGCATCTGTGGCTTTGGAAGGCTGACTTGTATGCACTGTCTCATAATAGGGTCTTGAGCATCTTCAGATTTTAGTATCTGTAGAGGCTCCTGGATCCAATCTCCCATGGATAACAAAGGACACCTGTATATACAAATTACAAGTCAGAAAGAAAAATCACAGCACAGAAACACTGAATGGAACAAAACCTCAGCTGCGAGCTTCTCAGTGTTGTGTTTTCTTATACATGAAAACATTCTAGAGCCATTTGCATCTACCTGTGATCCTGGATAAGATCTTTCTATCTTTCTTGATCACCAAAACTGTTCATATAGCACTTGGGGGACAGAGGGGAATGTGGTTGCTATACCTAATATCTCCCTCCCTATACCTAGACCATCTCACCTTCTGATTTTTTAAAAAGAGTTTTTAGGTAATATCAATTTTGATAAAGCCTTCAACTTGTAAAAGTATTTGTTTATCAGAGTTTCACCATAGACCTTAAGCTTCTTAAAGAGTATTATACAGACACATAAGGCATTGAGTTTATAAATGATCTGAGTATTTAATTTTTTTATCAAACTTTTATTATTATGCAGTCTTTATCACTGGCATTGCTCTTTGTTTAACTTTTCATATATTTTAATAAAGTATGGGCTAGGATACTTGCATTCTCAACCAAAATTGTCTTTCTGATGTACATCTTAGTTGGGGTTGAGACCTAAATTTTCAAATTCATTCATTCCCTGGGCTCTTTCTCTTAAGGAGATTTTATTATACATCAGTGATACATATCTTCCTGACATTTCTATGCCAGTGAGTTCCTCTCCATCATCCCTTTCAGTTCAGTCAGTTCAGTCGCTCAGTCGTGTCTGACTCTGCGATCCCATGAATTGCAGCACACTAGGCCTCCCTGTCCATCACCAACTCCCGGAGTTCGCTCAAACTCATCTCCATTGAGTCGGTGATGCCATCTAGCCATCTCATTCTCTGTCATCCCCTTCTTCTGCCCCCAATCCCTCCCAGCATCAGAGTCATTTCCAATGAGTCAACTCTTCGCATGAGGTGACCACAGTATTGGAGTTTCAGCTTCAGCATCAGTCCTTCCAAAGAACACCCAGGACCGATCTCCTTTAGAATGGACTGGTTGGATCTCCTTGCAATCCAAGGGACTCTCAAGAGTCTTCTCCAACACCACAGTTCAAAAGCATCAGTTCTTTGGCGCTCAGCTTTCTCAGTTGGATGTCCAACTCTCACATCCATACGTGACCACTGGAAAAACCATAGCCTTGACTAGACGAACCTTTGTTGGCCAAGTAATGTCTCTGCTTTTTAATATGCTGTCTAGGTGAGTCATAACTTTTCTTCCAAGGAGTAAACGTCTTTTAATTTCATGGCTGCAATCACCATCTGCAGTGATTTTGGAGCCCAAAAAAGTAAAGTCTGACACCGTTTCCACTGTTTCTCCGTCTATTTCCCATGAAGTGATGGGACCAGATGCCATGATCTTAGTTTTCTGAATAATGAACTTTAAGCCAACTTCTTCACCTAGAGCCAGACATCCTGGAATGTGAAGTCAAGTGGGCCTTAGAAAGCATCACTACGAACAAAGCTAGTGGAGGTGATGGAATTCCAGTTGAGCTATTTCAAATCCTGAAAGATGATTCTGTGAAAGTGCTGCGCTCAATATGCCAGCAAATTTGGAAAAGTCAGCAATGGCCACAGGACTGGAAAAGGTCAATTTTCATTCCAATCCCAAAGAAAGGCAATGCCAAAGAATGCTCAAACTACCACACAATTGCACTCATCCCTTTAGAAGGTTGTTTTTCCTTAATTAAAAGTGAGTTCTTATCGATAGCAATCTATAAGTATTATTTGGATCAAATAAATCAACTATTAAACAAAATACAAAGCTATCAGGAAAGTGTGAACACTCTCTGGGTATATCTGATGTTACAAAACTTGTGTTAACATCTTTTAGATATGAAAATGAGCCTGTATTTTCTTTGCATTGGTGGGGCTGGGGTTCTGCAAACCACATTTGCTCTTTGCCAGCAGGGGAGTCAACCCACAGTGGGCAGTACAGGGAGACTGGAAAGCCAGAAGAGGAGTTTGGGATTACAGCTTCCTGTTTGCTTCCTATTCTTGTATTTGTTTCTAGTTCCTGTCAACATATCCTAGTCAGTCTTACTCAGCAGAGCACTGAACGCTTGTTCCAGTGGCAACAGTTAATTCACTTTGTGGTTTTTCCAGCACTTACAGGACCTGCCAAGCAGAACCCCTCCTCCGAGGTCTGAGTCTCAGCTCTGCAGGGCGCCTCCTCTAGGCCTTTAAAGTTGTAATAATTCCAGCCTCTTCTTTTTGTTCCCTCAGTCTTAGAATTGCTAGCCTCTGTGAGAAGGCAATGGCACCCCACTCCAGTACTCTTGCCTGGAAAGTCCCATGGATGGAGGAGCCTGGTAGGCTGCAGTCCATGGGGTCGCTAAGAGTCGGGTACGACTGAGCGACTTCACTTTCACTTTTCACTTTCATGCATTGGAGAAGGAAATGACAACCCACTCCAGTGTTCTTGCCTGGAGCATCCCGGGGACGGGGGAGCCTGGTGGGCTGCCGTCTATGGGGTCGCACAGAGTCAGACACGACTGAAGCGACTTAGCAGCAGCAGCAGCCTCTGTGATACCTTAATGTTTCCTTTTTGCTTTTTTAGCTCTTCAGTACAAGGCTGGCAATCCTTCATATTTAATTTTTTATGTTAAAGTATCTGAGAGATACTCTGACTGATACAGTGACTGTGTTTTAAAAAAGAACCCTCGTCTTTCAGCCATACTAACTAAAATATTCACAAACAGAAGGATGTGACTCTAGACTTTTCTTCAAAACAATCAGAAGTGGGGGAATGGATAGCAGTTAAATGAAACAAGATTAACCAACAAGATCACTGTTGAAGCTGGGGGACGACAGTATTCACCCAGAGACTCTTGGCTTTATTTATCTTTTTTTGTAGCCTTCCAAAAAGATACATGCACCCCTATGTTCGTAGCAGCACTATTCACAATAGTCATACATGGAAACAATCAAAATGTCCATTGACCAATGAGTTGATAAAGAAGATGTGCCTTTACATTTGAATAACATTTGAAATTCTCCATAACATAAAGTTATTGGAAAGAATTTTTAAAGTTCCTATGTAAACGTGTTTTTTTCAAAGAAGGCACAATGATTGTAGTCTAAAATTGTTTTAAAATAAATGAAAATAATCAGAGATGGGAAATTTCCTTTAACAAGATCCTTAATTCTATCTTTTACTCAATTGAAATTTTGTCTTTAAAAAAAAAACTTGACATTGATATTTATCTGAAGAGTATCTGTTGATGCCACATTACACAGTTGATGCCACATTACACAATTATAGAATTTCAGAATTAAAAAGTACCTTAAAATTACATCTAGTCCAGGATTTTCTAAGCTGTATTCTTCAGACCAGTACCTTCCCATAGAGGTACCTAAAGTGTTGCTGAGGGAGTGGGTGCTTGAATGGGTAACCCCTACCCCTACTTTAACCAGAAACACTCACCTCTTAACTATTTTATATGTTAGATGTTTTATAAAATTTCATTTGGGAGGGATAAAACTGACATTCTTATGGTCTTAAATGTGAAAATCACTGAACTATCACAGATGTATCATGTACTTTAATCTGCCTTATAACATTCTCACCAACATTTTTTTCACCAAAGACATCTCCTCACTGTCTTTCAGCCTCCAGTTGAACAGCTCAGTACAGAGAACTCATTACGAAAACGTCAGTCTTTTATTTTGGCTGTGCCATGTGGTTTTTATGATCTTAACTCCCCAACCAAGGATGGAACCTGGCTGGGCCGTTGGCAGTGAAAGTGCAGAGTCTTAACCACTCAACCACCAGGGAATTCACCCATTACTTCCATCTTAATCTCACTCTATTAGGATGTGCTGCCTTATACTAAGGCGATATTTTTCAGACTGAATGTTACTTTCTCTGTTGTCTTCCACATGACATGATTCAGATACTTGAAGGCTCTCACACCCATCTTCTCTAGGCTAATCTGCCTTTCAGGCATTTAGGTCAGGCTTTTCAAACTCTCGTATGCATAACAATTACTAGAGATGTTCCCAGATTAAACAGAGATCCTACATCAATTCCTGTTAATAAGTCCTGTTGATTCCACATCCAAAACATATTCTAAATTTTTTATGCTTCTCTCCATCTTCTTCCTAGTTCAAGGCACCACTATTTTCACCCAGTCTACTGTACCAGTGTTCACTGGTCTCCATGCTTACATTCTACTTTGCTTGAATGCATTCTCAAAATAGCTAGTGTGATCCGTTTCGAACATAAATCAAACATCACTCACCCACGTAAAGCCCTTCCGTGTCTTCCATCACTCTGACCTGATGGCCATTTATGATCTAGCCTTTTCTACCTTTCCGGCTTACTGCACTCTCACTCATATGCTGCAGCTTCTTTGCCTTCCTTAAACACATACATTCATCCCTGTCCTTGTTCTCGTTACTCTTTTTGCCCGGACTAGTCTCCCTTGAGAGCTCTGCTTTGCCTCTTTTTTTATGATTCAGTCTCAGCTTAAATGTCAGCACCTGACAGGGCTTTCCCTAACCACCAGTCAAAAGTAATCCCCAGGTCACTTCACATATCAAAATAGTTTTTACTTCTTTAACTATACCATCTATCACCATCTAACACTTAAATGTTATTAATTCATTGTTTTTGTTTTGTTCTGCTTTGCTTCTTCTATGAAAATATAACCTTAGCTATTTTGTTCCCTACTGAATTCCCAGCATTATATTGTGTACTCAGCCCATAGTGGCATCTCAACGAATCCTCAGGAATCTGCATTTTAGAGGCACCCCAGGTTTGGTCCATGGATCACACTTTATGAAAAAAACATTGTCCTAGACAGTATAGAACCGTAATTCTTAGATAGAACTGGCCTGGACCTCTAGACAGATACCCTGAAACATTGAGAAGAATTTAGAGAATGGTGACTTAAATAGAATTTAAAGAGTAATCTAAAGAGTGATGACATAAGTACTAGAGGAGAATAACAGGCAGGGATCAGTGCGATGTGAAACTCACACATAGTCAAAACTGCTCTTTCAACCCCTTACCAGAGACGAGACCACATTCCACTTGGTTTTTTCCTCCAATCTTGAAATGAATTGCTCTTTTTAAAACTGGGCCCTGAGGAAATAGCTGACTTGCATTTGGAGTCATGTTCTATAAATAATGCTCTCAGGGCAGTGAGATGCACATACTTTCAGTACCATGCGGGTACACAGACCAACTGGAAGAGTAGCAAAGTAACCAACTGAAGAACCGGTAGATTGACGGCTCCCGTTGCATCCCCTCAGAGGCACATGCTGATTGTGAGTGGGCTGGTGGGCAGATTGCCTGCATCATTTAAATCACTTCCCTTTGTCATTTTTTGTTCTCTTGCTCTCTCAGAAAGAGGAAAAGATAATAAACTAGTAACTGAGACCATTTCAGACCAACAGGATAGAAAGGAAGGAAACAGTGAGATGAGAAAGGTAGAAGGAAGGGAAAAGTGGGAGTAATAATACATACCAATAGAAAGGAAGATATGAAAGACGTGTATACAAGTGAAAAATAGATAATCTTGAAGATTAAATTGCGTTTGGCCAAAATGATGAAAAAATCGAAAGAGGAAGAGATACATAGTTAGGATAGTAAAAAGGTAAAGTTGTTACTTAAAAGTTCTTCACTCTCTTGCTCCCTTTTTAGCTTTACATGCTGCTGCACTTTCTGGCCATGTCAGCACTGTGAAGTTATTATTGGAAAATAACGCTCAAGTAGATGCTACTGATGTCATGAAACATACTCCACTTTTCCGAGCCTGTGAGATGGGGCACAAAGATGTGATTCAGACACTCATCAAAGGTTAGTTATTAAGAGTGCTCATAACAAGTCAGTCTCAAAAGGTAGGATTTCTTACATTCACCTTTTGAAATACAGCTGTACATGGCAGAGAGGTGCCTGGGTGGAAGCATGGAGGAAAGAGCCTGGCATCAGCAAACTCGAGAGTCACTCCTAGCTCCACCTATTAGTAGCTGTTTGATTTGGGAAAAGTCACTGTTTCTGCCTGGTCCTCAGTTTCACTTCATATAAAAGGGGAATGATTTCTATCCTGACCAACTCCCAGGCTTATTGTAAAAATCTGAAATAGATGATATACCTGAAAGTTTTTTGCTAAGAGTAAAGCATTTAAAGGACAGTTATATTCTTTAAACTTCTCTTCTTTTTAATAAATGCTCTCTATATTAGACATTTTCACTTTATTTTTGCTTTTTCAGGTGGAGCAAGGGTGGATCTAGTCGACCAAGATGGACATTCTCTTCTACATTGGGCCGCGCTGGGAGGAAATGCAGATGTTTGCCAGATCCTGATAGAAAATAAGATCAACCCAAATGTGCAGGATTACGCAGGAAGAACCCCACTGCAGTGCGCTGCATATGGGGGCTATATTAACTGCATGGCAGTGCTCATGGAAAACAACGCAGACCCTAACATTCAAGACAAAGAGGTAAAAATTCTAGGTCTTTTCTCTATTGTTTGCTCCAAAGTGTTTGCAGCATTGCTTCTTTGTTAACTAAAATTAATAGTTTGTCAAGTGAAGAGATCACTCACAAATCTGTTAGTTAAAAGTGATTTGTCCATCTTCTCTTCTAGTTCTTGTGCATACATATATATAATTTTTAAAAGCCATAGGATGAGAATAGTTTTATAATTTTTATAAAATATATAGATACATGGCATATGTATATAGGTGTATAAATATATATATATGATTTTACAAACCACCTTTTGTTTTGCTTACTTCAAATTATCACCTATATTTTTTCACTTGGTATATAATCTTTTTCATAATCATGGATGCTTAATATTTCAAAGTTCTAGGAGCTTTCTGTTTTATAACTCATTCAATCCTCACAGCAAGTCTATAAAATTGCTTTTATTTTCTATATTAAAAATTTTTCACTATTGCATTCATTGCATTGATATTTACTCTCATCTTTATTATTGCCTATCATCCACTTTTATAAGGTTTGATTTAATAGTCTTTAAAAAATTATTTTGATGAAATTTTAAATCATTGGTTTTTTTTCAATATATATACTTAAGCATGTTTGTTACTTTAAATGCTACTTTAGCTGCATCTTAGAAATTTGGATAAACTGTACCATCACTATCATTCAACACAAACTTTTTCTGATTTCCATTTTTAATTTATTATTTGATTTATGAATTAGTTAAGTGTATTGTTTAATTTCTAGGCAGTTGGGTATTTTCTCATTATCTTTTTGTTAATGATTATATTGATGTTCTATTGGTGCTGTAACAATTACCACAAACTTAGTGTTTTAAAACAAAACAAATCTGTCATATTACTAATGTGGGTGTCAGAATTCCAAAATGTCCTAAAGATCAAGGTATTGGCAGGACTTCATTCTCTTTGGGGACTCTAGGAGAGAGTCTGTTTTCTTGACTTTTCTAGCTTCTGGGTAGTGCCCACATTCTGTGGCTTGTGGCTCCGTTTCTCCAGCTTCAAATCTAGCAGTGACTGGTTTACTTTTTCACACTGCATCACTCTGACATTCACCTTCTTCCTCTCTGTTTAACTTACTATAAGGACCTTTGTGATTACACTTGGCCCAACTGGATAATCCAACTTGCAGTCAGTTGTGATTAGCAACCTTGATTCCGTCTACAACCTTAATTCCCCCTTTCCATTTAATATAACATAATTACAGATTCCAGAAGTTATAAGGCTTTATTCTGCCTACTGCATTGATTTGTAGCTTAAATTTTACTTTAGTTTAAAAAAATACTCTGCATTATTTTAATCTTTGAAAGTCTTTTGGGGCTTTCTTTATGTTCCAGCTTATGGTTGATTTTGGTAAATGTTCTGTGTACACTTGAATACTAATTTTGTCATTGTTCAATACAATGTTTTATATGCATTTTACATTGTATTGTTCATGCTGCCTATACCTTTCCTACTTTTTAATCTATTTCTGCTATCAACTATTGTATGACATGGGTTAAAAACCTCCCACTGTAATTATGGATATGACTGTTTCCTCTTTTAATTTTGTCAGTTTTTATCCTATATATTTGGAGACTGTACTGTTAGTTGCATTCAGATTTAGGATTGTGATATCTTCCTCTTTGACTTCTTTAACACTATGAAATATTCCTTTTTATCTCTAGCAGTGCTTCTTGACTTTTTTTCCTCTTTCACAACATTGAAATTTTTAAAGAATACAGGCCATCTATTTTCTAGAATTTCACTCAATTTGTTGTTGCCTAATGATTCATCATAATTTGATTCAGGATTTACATTTGAGATGGCATATTACATAGATGATACTGAATCCTCAGAGTATCACTTTTGGAAACATGTGATACTTCTTAACATAGTATTTTTTATAATTTTATTTATTTTTGGCTGCAGTGAGTCTTTGTTGCTTTGCATGAGCTTTCTCTAGTTGTGACAAGTGGGAGCTACTCCTCGTGGTGTGCAGGCTTCTCATTGCAGTGGCTTCTCTTGTTGCAGAGCCCAGGCTTTATGCATGAGGGCTTAGATAGTTGGGACTGAGGGCTCAGTAGGTGTGATGCACTGGCTTAGTTGCTCCACTTTCTGGACCAGGGATCAGACCTGTGTCCCCTGCATTGGCAGGTTGATTCTTCTCCACTGTGCCACCAGGAAAGTCCCTTGCTGCTGTTACTGCTCAGTCACTTTAGTAATGCCCAACTCTTTGTAACCCCATAGACATAGGCTTCCAGGCTCCTCTGTCCATGGGATTTTCCCTGTAAGAATACTGGAGTGGGTTGCCATGCCCTCCTCCAGGGTATCTTTTCAACCCAGGTATCGAACCTGTGTCTGCTGCATTGCAGTCTGATTCTTTACCACTGAGCCACCAGGGAAGCCCGGGAAGTCTATTAACATAGTATTAATTTTGATCACTTGGTTAAGATACCGTTCATTTTCTCCACTGTATACTTAATGTTTTCTCTTTCTGTAAGTAAGCAACTGGGAGAAATGTTTATATATTTGAGTTAGCATAAACAAATGTGTCCCAAAATACTGACACCAGATGTATTTGATTTCTGTTTATGCTTGTAGGGAAGAACAGCTTTGCACTGGTCCTGTAACAATGGATACCTTGATGCCATTAAATTACTACTAGACTTTGCTGCTTTCCCTAATCAGATGGAAAACAATGAAGAGAGGTAAGCCACTGGCAAAAAGAATGCATCATTGTTCGTCTCATATCCTTTCTGCCTTATTTTAAAATTCTCAAGTTTAGATGCTCGTTCAGAAATAGTATTTCATCAGGAAACACTGCACTAAGAAATCTTGAACCAGAAGAAAACAAAAGTTCCATGTAGTGTTGATTTAGAATCATGGGATTTTAAGGCTATTAGAAATTTCAGGCATTACTTAGGGCAAGCTCACACTTTGCAGATGAAGAAATGTAGGTTTTCTTTTGATGTGTGTCTAGCATCAAATCAGGGGAGTCCTGACTGACCAGGACTAAGAATTCAGTTAGGCCAGTGAGATGTGTTATATGTTCAAAAAGTTTCTCTTGATGAAGAGGATATTATCAGTTAGTGGACAGAGATGCCACCATGTAGCGTGAAAAAATAAGGAGAAACTGAGGCTAAAGCTCAGGATTTTAATCTTAATACAGATTTCTTAAATAATATGAGATTCACAGAGTTAGGCTGGGGTTGCTATCCAGTGACCCAGACCCAATAAAAAGGACTCAACATAGTGTGAAGTCTAAGCAGGAGACATTCTTGATGGTCTTGGATCTAGGAAGATTCTAGTAATTTGTAGGTAGCAGCTGAGATGGTGATCAGGTTTCCATACCTGCCCCTGCCCCCTGCCCACATCTGCGCTTTAGTCGCCATTGTTCATGGATACTGGCACTAAAATGCCCTGCAGTGGCACCATCCCCACACGCTCAGCCACCACCAGCTTGTGCTTCCTTTCAGGAGGTGGGACACTTTGTAGAAAAAGAGGGGTTTTCTCTAAGCCCGCTGTCTCAGAGGAAACATGGGGCCAAGCCCTTCATCTTTCCCACTCTTTTCCGAACCTTTCCCCATTATGTGTACCCTCCATCTGTTATTTTCCAAGTCTCTTTTCTCTGAGGTTTGTCTTCTTTGCCCTCTCTCACACTGTCTTCACTGCCTCCGTTTCTCCATTGCCACCATTCATGCCTTTGCAGTTTGCCATCCACCCTCTCATTTACACTGAAATCTGCGTCTGAATGGTCCCTGGCAGATTCCTAGTTGATGAAGCACATGATGTCTTCTTTGCCCCGCTCATTGGCTCTTCTGCATCTCCTCTCTGTTGACTCCTCTTCTTCACCTTCTTGAGCCTGTATGCTCTCTAAGCTTCTGTGACAGTATGTTTTCCCAGTTCTCTTAGAATTAGGATTCTCTTCTAATCATGCTCCTTCTCCATTTCTTTTGGCTCCTGTTGCATTTTTTTCTGTTTTAAATATAAACAGTCTTCAAGGAGTGGATCTGTTCTCTCAGCCTACCTCCTTTGGCAACCTGACCAACCACTGAGCCTTCAGCACTCACCTGGGTGCTGGTACGCTCTCAATCTATAGTTCAGACTCACGTCCCTCCTTGGTTAACACTGTCATCTCCACTTCATCACCAGCACCACTGTCTTGCCCTCTCTCACTCTTTCTGAAACTATTGCAATGCCTCCTCACTTCTTTTCCTTCCTTTGATCTTTCCCTCATTCAATTCATTACCTTTCAAAGTAACCTTTCTTAATCAGATCGCTAATATAGTTGTTAATCTTGTCATTCCACTGTTCAAATTCAGTCTCATCTAAGAAGATTGTCCTGGTCCTGCAGTCATGTGTCCCAAACTGTGTTTCCTCCCCACTGTGAATCTTTATAGCCCTTGGCACATTTCACTTTTTATTACGATTTTATAGAATTTGTCTTCCTTTTAGTGGAGAACTCGTGGTCATCTCTGAATTGCTCACAGCACTTTTCATGAAGTAAATGCTCAGTAAATAACTGGTGAATTGTCAGATCAGTGTTTTCAGGCTCCCAGTAGCATCGCCCTGATTCACACCTTCATTAGAAACTTATGTGGAATTCTTAGACCACAAGCAAACTTAGATAAAGCAAATTAGTATGCCTTACTTTGAGAGTGATTATATAAAGAACTCCACATCTCTATTATAGTCAAATGACAACTGCAAAACCAAAAAGATGAAGATAGGCATTTGTACATTTAAGGAAACTGGAAAGCCAGAAGAATCCTCAAGGCTGAAGATTTGACCTTAAAACATGTATGTGAGGGTGCTGGAGGCTTCTCCCTTTGAAACCCTGAAGAAGCAAAAAGATTAAGAATTATAAGGATTAGGGATGATATATTTCTATAAAGTGTATTTTTTATAAAACCATTTACTGCCTGAGTGCTATTTTTTAGGAAACAATACAAAAATAATTTTTTGTAATTCAATGTCCATTTATATGCTGAATTTTGAATTTCAGACCTAAGTAAGCTTATGAATTAAGATACTTACCACCTCCTGGAGTAAGCATATGTTAATTACAGACCAAAAGACCAAAGGAAAAATCCTCCAAAGTGTACTTGCCAGTCTATGGATGAAAAGAGACAGTGGCAATATCCCAGTCTGTTTTAATGTTTCATCAGCAATGCACCTTGATGTACAAATGTCAGAACTTGGCACTGCCTTTTATGTTTATTGACATTCCAGTTTAGGCATTCTACTTGTTCCATCAGACCATTCCCACATGGCAAGTCCAATTGCATCTTATCTCTTGTCTTTATCTGCATTGTTTCTTGACTGGTTACCATCAATGTACTGTTAATTTTTACTTCACATGCATTGACACAAACCGCTTGATGTTCTCTGTATAGACATAATTTTTGCCATCTACTGCTGGCTTTCAGTCAATAACTATCTGACAGCCATACCCTGACATAGATGGGAATATTCACAGTGCTAGAATGTGTCTCAGTTGAGTTTGGGATGAAGAAAGATTCAATAGTAATAATCACAATGCGGTCAGTTGCCTAAACACTAAGTATAGACTTGAGTCTTAAAGCCTTGCTAGATATTTAGTTTGTATCTACTTGAGTCAAAAATTGACCAAGAAGTAATTTGAAGAAATTAATTGTAAAAAAAAAAAAAAAAAGGAAAAAGACATTTTTTAAAAGAAAATCAGGAAAATGTGTGTTTAGAGTAGTAGGCATTAGATCTTGCTAGGGAATTCCTGTTAATTTTGTTAATACAATGGCATTGTGATTATGTTCACCCTATTATAGGTGAATCTAAAATGCAGAGAGATTAAATGATCGGAGTCTGGGATTTGCTTTATTGATTGATTGATTGATTGATGGCTTGTGGGATCTTTCCCCACAAGGGTTTAAAACTGGGCCCATGGCAGTGAAATCTCTGAGTGCTGACCACGGGATCCACCAGGGAATTCCTCTGGGATTTGCTTTTAAAATATTTGAGCAAAAATAAAAAATAAAGGAGTAGATGAAGTGAATGTAGTAAAAATTTTGCTAATTATTTGGGTAATGAGTGTATAAAGCATTAGTGTGCTGTTTGCTCTACTTTCGTTTATGCTTAAAGTTTCTCATAATAAAAATATGCTTCTTTATAATAAAAATATTCAACATATTTGAAATGCAACTTTCCATCCACAAGCAGCCTGAGAAATCTAGTTCTTCTTCTCCCCTTCCTTTCACCTTTTACAGATGAGGAAACAGAAACTCAGAGAAGTGAAGAGAATGCCCAGGGTCACATAGGTCTGCTGACGTCTGGTTCAGCATTCTTTAGGGAATATTATGCCTATGTCATTTCTTTTTGTCATATTTGGAAGTAAACACATAACTTGGGCCTCACTTTCATAAGCCATATTTTGATAATCCTTCTTGTATACTATGTGAAAGATACTACTATGTATTAATAATTATAGAAAATAATCAGGCTTAATAAAAATGCATATATCATTTGCACATTGATTCAGAAGCAGTTTCATTCCGTAGGAGACATATATTCAATGATTGAGAGATGAATTATGGAAGGATTACTGTACTAAACAGGGCAACATCTGATTATAATCCCATCTAGGTTTTACAGGTAACTAGTTACATAGACTTCAGCATGTTGCTTAATCTTTCCAGGTCTGTTTATTCATTTATACAGTGAGGGTGTTAAACTAAATCTGTCAAATTCACTGCAGTAGTTCTCTGACTCTGATGATTTTTCCTATTAGGGAAAGTACAGTCATGAAAGGCATTTTAGAATATATAGTGGATTTTGTAAAAGTTCTTCTGAATTTACAAAACGCTATTTACATGTAAATAATGTTTTAAAGTTAATTGAAGCACCTCTACTTTATGGCCTTCTGGTTTCTGAACAGTATTGGCAGATCAAGCTGTCCTAAAACAGGGGTTCATTCATTTTAGCATTCAAGAACTTCCTTCTGAATTTAGAGCCTCCTGACTAAAAGTGACCAAACTACCCTTTGCATTTACTGAAAGCCTCTTCCTTTTGTATCTTCCTGTGACTGTTAGGTGAGTTTTGAAGAGTTTCTTTTCTATAATCATTGGCCGATTTTCTGAGTCTAATCATGCACCCATATAGTCATCATTTTTCCAGCTCATCAATCAGCTGATTATTTCCTTCCAACACCTGTGACTGCACTGACTCAGTGACAGTCATCCAGAGGAAGCTGATCTGGCAGTTGTTGAGCAGTCAAATGCTAGTTTGGGTCTGTGCAAATAATATTTGAGATAAGTGCTATCACCAACATATAAGCGCTGCAGTGTGTGTCCTGTAATAGCACTAATCACGCTAACTTTTATGAGCTGCTTCCCTCATGCCAGGCACACTGCTGCCTTCTTCACACTGATTATTTTATTCTCTCATCATACCAAATCTGTATGAGTCTAAGTGGGGTATAAGATGGTCAGAAAGTGACAACCATTGTTAGTACCACAGTTGGATGGTGGGGGGTATTTTCTTTACTTCAAATTTTAGTTCTTTTTACATTATTTGAATTCTTAAACTGTATGTCATTTTTACAAAGTAATTATTTTTCTTTAAAAAAGGAAACATACTTCCCAAGAGATTAATATTAGCAGTGGTTAACTCTGAGAGTGAGAGTGTAGATGACTGTTATTTTCTTCTCTATATTTATCTGGTTTGTTTTATATTCCAAAAATAGAAAAGATGTATTTTTTAAAAGAATCTGCCTAAAATCACAGATCTAGAAAGTAGTCCGTTGAAATTCTAATATATAACTCTATGATAATAATAATACCCATCTTTTCTAAATAGTATACTTATCAAAAAGGTATATACACTGTACAAAATTTAAAAAGCATAAAAGGGCATTTAGTAAAACTAAATATCCTTCCTATCACTGTCTCTGAGACAGCTAGCTTCCTCCCCAGAGACATCACTGTCACATTTTCTTGGGAAACTTCTAGAGAGTTATATCAATATTTTACATAGGTGAACATATAGGGATATATTCTTTTTATATCAGTGAAGCACATCATAATACTGTTCTGGTTTCTTACTTTTTCTTTTTTCCTTCACTGAACAAGTCATCCTGGTGATTGTTCCTAGTTTATTCATGTATACAATAATGGCTGCTTTATGCAGGTGACTTTATGATGGGATGGCTTGTACTTTATTTAACCAGTCCTATAATGATGGAGGGCTTCCCTGGTTGCTCAGCTGGTAAAGAATTTGCCTGAGTGCAAGTCACCCCAGTTTGATTCCTGGATTGGAAAGATCTGCTGGGGAAGGGATAGGCTACCCACGCCAGTTTTCTTGGGCTTCCCTGGTGGCTCAGCTGGTAAAGAATCTGCTGCCTGCCATGTGGGAGACCTGGGTTCAATCCCTGGGTTTGGAAGATCCCCCGGGAGAAGAGAACAGCTACTTATGGGGAAACAGTGTCAGACTTTATCTTTTTGGGCTCCAAAATCACTGCAGATGGTGACTGCAGCCATGAAATTAAAAGACACTTACTCCTTGGAAGGAAAGTTATGACCAACCTAGACAGCATATTGAAAAGCAGAGACATTACTTTGCCAACAAAGGTCGGTCTAGTCAAGGCTGTGGTTTTTTCAGTGGTCATGTATGGATGTGAGAGTTGGACTGTGAAGAAGGCTGAGCGCCGAAGAATTGATGCTTTTGAACTGTGGTGTTGGAGAAGACTCTTGAGAGTCCCTTGGACTGCAAGGAGATCCAACCAGTCCATCTTAAAGATTAGTCCTGGGTGTTCTTTGGAAGGCCCGATGCTGAAGCTGAAACTCCAGTACTTTGGCCACCTCATGAGAAGAGTTGACTCATTGGAAAAGACCCTGATGCTGGGAGGGATTGGGGGCAGGAGGAGAAGGGGACCACAGAGGATGAGATGGCTGGATGGCATCACCGACTCGAGTGAACTCCTGGAGTTGGTGATGGACAGGGAGGCCTGGCGTGCTGCGATTCATGGGGTCGCAAAGAGTTGGACATGACTGAGCGACTGAACTGAACTGAACCTACTCCAGTATTCTGGCCTGGAGAATTCCATGGACTGTATAATCCATGGGATCGCAAAGGGTCGGACATGACTGAATGACTTTCAATTTCACTGTTGATGGAATTGAGGTTGTTTCCAGACTTCCCTGTTGGCTCAGACGGTAAAGCGTCTTCTATAATGTGAGAGACCTGGGTTTGATCCCTGGGTTGGGAAGATTTCCCTAGAGAAGGAAATGGCAACCCACTCCAGTACTCTTGCATTGAAAATCCCATGAACAGAGGAGCTTGGTGCAGGCTACTGTCCATGGGGTGGCAAAGAGTCGCACTACTGAGCGACTTCACTTTCACTTTCCATTGTTTTACTATTTCAAACTGTGCTTCTGTGAATATCCTTATACATAAAGCACCTCAGAGGAGAGCAGATCTATTGGATGAATGCCTATAAGTGAAGAGGCTATGGCAGAGGGCAGATACATGAATAACTGTGAAATATGTTGCCAGATTGCCTCCCTAGTATGTAGAGAACCTGTCTCCCTCCATCCTCGCCAGCGCAGTGTGTTATTAAACTTTCTAGTCTTTGCTAAATTAATCTTTAGATTAAAGTGCTCACTCATATTAGTCTTAAATTGTATTTCTTTTAAATGAGTGACATTGAACATATTTTTATATGCTAGTAGCCCCTAGTATTTCCTGTTTGAAGAACTATCTTTTGTCTTTGTTATTGGTGTTTTTGTCCTATAAATATTTGTTATTTTTATGTACTTGGATTTATCAGTCTTAAGGTTTCTGCATTCTGTATCTTTCTTTGGAAAAAAACTTCCCATTCCAATATTTTTAAAAATCGTCCATGATTTTTTCTTCTATTGTTTTCACTTTTTTTTTTTTTTTGTGGCCACACCATGCAGTTTACAGGATCTTAATTCCCCAAGTAGGGATTGAACGTTGGCCCTCAGCAGTGATAACAGAGTCCTAACCACTGGACCACCAGGGAATTCCCTTAGGAAAAAAAAAATTTAGATCATTACTTCATCCAGCATTCATTTTGGAGTGAAAGTGATGTAGGAATCTTTTTTTTGTTTGTTTTCCCAGATGACCGTACAGTTGTCCCAACTCTGTTTAATAATCCATCATTTCTGCAGGGGTTTAAAGGGCCATTCTTCTCACAGACTGACTCTTTCCATTTGGAGATATATTTTTCATTTCATAAACATTAACTATCAGTGATCATGGGCTCAAACTTAGGAACCTCACAGAATATTATTTGTAGTGTTTTTTAGATAGGATTAAGGAATTACTTAGAACATGGGGAGGAAGAAAAGTGATTATGTATTCTCAAAGCCCCAAATTTGTGAGCAAGTGAGCAAAACTGAGGAATAGACATGGTCAGCACTGCAGAAAACCAGATACCAGCTCCACTCTTGTTCTGTGCTCCTCAGAGAGAAAGGAACAGCCCCGGAGGACAGAAGATAGCCATGCCTGAGGAGTATTCGACATCTTACAGTGAGGTTTCCTCCGACTGCATAATGTCACCAGTTTAACTGTGCTCTGAATTACCTTACAACACTTAAAAAAAAAAATCTCCCTACTTCAGGTACACCCCCCTGGATTATGCTCTGCTTGGGGAGCGTCATGAAGTGATCCAGTTCATGCTGGAGCATGGTGCCCTGTCCATCGCAGCTATACAGGACATCGCTGCCTTTAAGATCCAGGCCGTCTACAAAGGGTACAAGGTCCGAAAAGCTTTCCGAGACCGGAAAAATCTCCTCATGAAGCATGAACAGTTGAGAAAGGATGCTGCTGCCAAGTAAGTGTGAGCTCTAGAGACTGTGTTCTCACAACTCAGGCGTCAGTGTGGAAGGGGGCACGGTGGTGGGAGGGGCCAGGAGAGGGAACCAGGGGGGAATCTGAAGTAACTGTGATCCCTACATCCACGTCACCTCCCCACTTCTGCTCACCAGTCCTTCAGGGGACTGAGGCCAACAGGAAGGACCGCGACCTTGTCTCCACTTGGGGGCTGTTCCTCTAGGTTAGTCCTCAGGGTTCTAACTCTGGGAGACATCACTGCCATACCCAGCCATGGCGAGGAGCTGGGGGTGAGGGCACTGCCTGCAGTAAGCCACAGAGGAATATCTGGTCCTCTCCCCCTTCCTACCCTTTCAAGAGAAACTCATGCCAATATCTAGCCTGCTTCTACTAGACAAATATAGGTCTAGTTTTGATTTGATTAAAGCAACCAACTTGTATAAATAACTTGCTCTCCCCTACCTATTCCTTAACAAATCCCTACTAACTAATGCAGTTTATTCCAGAAATACTGACTGAATTCCTACTGCACATACAACACTCTTGACTTGAGCCTAAGGAGAAAATAGTACTTGCTTCTAGGACCTCACACTTGTTTGGGTAATGATATAGTGTGTGAAATAGTCATTTGTGCCTGTTATAAATCTGAAACTGTTAGTTGCTCAGCTCTGTCTGTTTGAGACCCTATGGACTGTAGCTCACCAGAATTCTCTGTCCATGGGATTGTCCCAGCAAGGATAGTAGAGTGGGTTGCCATTTCCTTCTCCAGGGGGTCTTCCCTGACTCAGGGATCAAACCTGGGTCTCCTGCATTGCAGGCAGATGCATTACCGTCTGAGCCACCCAGGAAGTTTATTATTACATTGTGATTGTTTTTACTGTGAGTGATTGATTTTAGATTATGTTTTGGTTTGACTTTTCTGTTATACACGTGTTGGGTATTTTAAATAGCAAGAGAGTATTGCATTAGCAGATATAAAACCAAAACATCTGATGATAAAGATCACAGGAAGATTCTTTGTGTGTGTGTGTGTGTATGTGGCTGTGCTGGGTCTTCCTTACTATGCGGCTTTTTCTCTAGTTGCAGGGAGGTGGGCTACTCTCTTTGTGGTGCACAGACTTCTTCTTGAGATGGCTTCTCTTGTTGCAGAGCAGGGGCTTAAGGATGCATGAGCTTCAGTAGTTGTGGCTCCTGGGTGCTGGAGCTCAAGCTCAATAGTTGTGGCACATAGGCTTAGTTGCTCCACAGCATGGGATCTTCTCAGATCAAGGATCAAACCCGTTGGCAGGCAGATTTTTTACCCTCTGAGCCACCAGGGAAGCCCCTCTGAGGGAAGCCCTGTTCTTAATTCTTAGTTTCTTGGGAGCTGTGCTTACTGTGATAATCATTGAAATTACCAAAACTGAAAATTTTAGCTTCCTTTACTTTTTCTCAGTCACAGTCTTCCTCATTATAGGGAGTAAATGAGTTTCTTAATACTTCTTAACCATTACCTCCTAATAGTCATTGTAGCATAGATCTCCAAGAGATATGTTTGAATAGAGAATTACTGATTTAATTTGTGTTCATTTTATTTCTCAAAAGTTATTCCTGAAAATGTGAGTCAGTGTTTCATTTTGGTTTTGAATTTGGTTTTAAGGAACAGAAATCAGAATGTTAAATTTAGCCTTTGCTGCTGCCACCTCATTGACTAAGATGGCCCAGGCACATCATGTTGCCTCAACATACCCTCCCCAGTTTCTCATATTAGGTTGGCAGAAATCACCTTCCTTAAAGTAAGGGTGTCAAAGAGACTGATTAAACTTAAAGTGATTTCTATTTTGCTGGTAGAGAAATTGAAAATAGAAGTTTTAGTCATATTTTCTAAGGCTTTTTTTTGTTTGTTTGTTTAGGAAATACCTATAATCCATTTAAAAGCTCTTTATAACTCATACTACACCTTCAATGTGTTAGTAGGTTGGCAGAAATCACCTTCCTTAAAGTAAGGGTGTCAAAGAGACTGATTAAACTTAAAGCGATTTCTATTTTGCTGGTAGAGAAATTGAAAAGAGAAGTTTTAGTCATATTTTCTAAGGCTTTTTTTGTTTGTTTGTTTAGGAAATACCTATAATCCATTTAAAAGCTCTTTATAACTCATACTACACCTTCAATGTGTTGCCAAACTGAACACTACTGTAATCTCCCTGCCAAAGCACAGAGCTGAATGCACATGAAAATACGACTGTATTTATGTTGATCGCTCTTTTTCCCTGAAGCTTCCTTTTTGCTGGGTTTTTGTTCACTCTTTAAGCTCAGATCCCCTCTAACTTTCTGAACTCTCCCTTCATACATCTTTTCAATTATACCATCTCCACATTGAAGTCAGTGCTCCAGGCTAACCCTTTAGACTTCTTTTCTTGCCATATTTTTTTCATTGAAAATATATCTACTCTTAAAACTTAAATTACTTTATCTTTGTAGATAACCCCTTCATCTCTCTGACATCTTAATCTCCCGGAACTCTAATCCGAGATCATCAGCTCTCGACCAGGCACTTCCACTGTGCTGTCCTTTTGTTACTTGCCAGCATGTCAGATCTTTGGACATTTCCATTTGCACTCCCTGTTGTCACTGTCACTTCAGGCTCACTGTGTGAACCATACAGCTCATCACCACAGACTGTCTCTCTTTTCACCTCCTGATCTCCCTGCTAGTGCTACCACCACCAGTTGTGCTAATTCCTCTTTCTGAAATGTCCTTTTGTTTCGGTTCTTCTGACCCACCGCCCTATACAGGCATCATTCTTGAATAGCATTCGAGATGCTACGTCAAACCCTGTAACATTTTACTTCTGCTTATATCTCCAAGTCTCACCTTTCTCTCCACTAATTCCACCCATCCACCCTCACACCTGACGTCTCAACCGTCTTGAACTTTCTTCCTTTCCTCACTTACAGCTTTCCTTACAGCCCACGCTCTTGGGAGACCTGAGCTTCTTTCTGACTAGTGTATGAGACTGTGTCTCTTAAGAGTTATGTAATCAAATCCAGTTTGGGTCACCTAGTTCAAGCTCTCATGATGCTCAAGTTCCTTCAATGGGAGGTTGTTCTGTGTCCTTAAAAAGTCAAGTGACAAGGAGTTCTCTGCCTCTAAGGCAGCACATTTCATTAGTGGACAGTTCTGTTGCCAGTATTCTTGCTGGAGAATCCCATGGACAGAGGAGCCTGGTGGGCTACAGTCCATGGGGTCACAATGAATCGGACATGACTGAGTGTCACACTGTTGGCAGAAGTTCTTTTCTCCCTTTTGATCTTGAGCTGCCCCTTGAAGCAAAAGAGAAAAGTCTAAATCCTCTTCCATAAACCAACTTCCAGATAATTAAAGAAGGTGCTCCTGATACTCGCACTCCGACCCCAGCTCTCCTTCTCACTTTGCAGCCTGCTCCCCAAACATCTTCCGTTTGTCAATGCCTTTCTTCAGGGTTGACCCTTAGGTCTGAATCTTCTGCTCACCTGTGGTCTGATGCGTGAGAACATTTCCATCATTCCACTCTCTGAGCCTCAGTTTCTCAGTGGAAAGAAAATTTTTTAGTTTGGGACAGATTTGGGGGCTCCATGAATGCCCTGAAACTGTAGGCAGTATTTTGTATGTTATGAGTTCATATACATTTGGTCGGAGGAGAGGATCTATAGATTTTTATCACATTCTCTAAGATGGTTCATGAATCACAGGAAGATTTTTTTTAAAAAATTGGACTAAATGATATCTAAGATTCCTTCCAGCTATAACATTCTATAAGTCAAAGGTCCTAAAACGCATGACATTTTCTTATTCCCTTGAAAGGAAGTCAAAGACCAAATATTACTAAGCCTGTGCTTCAGCAACAATGAAGAGATAGAATCTGACAGACCCAGCCACCCAATCCAATGCAGTACCAGCCGAAAAGGTTGGAGCCAAACCTTTTCTGTCTTCTGAGGTAATCAGTTTCCTCTCACTGGAAATGTTCCAGGATAAATTGAATTATCATCTCTCCAGGATAAATATGTAAGGAATTTTAAAAACTATATAAAAGAGCCAGGCTCTCAGATCTCTTCTGAGTCAAAGATTCTATGAGAGCTGTGCCCTCTGTCTGCCTGAAATAACCTTCTCTCACTTCTTTCCTTTCTCACTTTGACATTATTTCTATGTAACCTTTTTTTCTCTTCCAGTTTAATTAGTCTCCCACATCCCCAACCTCCAGCTCGGGGTTAATACTTCTGTTTTCAGTTCAGTTCAGTTCGGTCGCTCAGTCGTGTCCGTCATGTCTGACTCTTTGTGACCCCATGAATCACAGCATGCCAGGCCTCCCTGTCCATCACCAACTCCCGGAGTTCACTCAGACTCACATCCATCGAGTCCGTGATGCCATCCAGCCATCTCATCCTCTGTCGTCCCCTTCTCCTGCCCCCAATCCCTCCCAGCATCAGACTCTTTTCCAGTGAGTCAACTCTTCACATGAGTTGGCCAAAGTACCGGAGTTTCAGCTTCAGCATCATTCCTTCCAAAGAAATCCCAGGGCTGATCTCCTTCAGAATGGACTGGTTGGATCTCCTTGCAGTCCAAGGGACTCTCAAGAGTCTTCTCCAACACCACAGTTCAAAAGCATCAATTCTTCAGCACTCAGCCTTCTTCACAGTCCAACTCTCACATCCATACATGACCACAGGAAAAACCATAGCCTTGACTAGACAGACCTTAATCGGCAAAGTAATGTCTCTGCTTTTGAATATACTATCTAGGTTGGTCATAACTTTTCTTCCAAGGAGTAAATGTCTTTTAATTTCATGGCTGCAATCACCATCTGCAATGATTTTGACTGACCTTTTCTAGTCCTGTGGCCACTGCTGAGTTTTCCAAATTTGCTGGCATATTGAGTGCAGCACTTTCACAGCATCATCTTTCAGGATTTGAAACAGCTCAACTGGAATTCCATCACCTCTACTAGCTTGTTCGTAGCGATGCTTTCCAAGACCCACTTGACTTCACATTCCAGGATGTCTGGCTCTAGATTAGTGATCACACCATCATGATTATCTGGGTCGTGAAGATCTTTTTTGTACAGTTCTTCTGTGTATTCTTGCCACCTCTTCTTAATATCTTCTGCTTCTGTTAGGTCCATACCATTTCTGTCCTTTATCGAGCCCATCTTTGCATGAAATGTTCCCTTGATATCTCTAATTTTCTTGAAGAGATCTCTAGTCTTTCCTATTCTGTTCTTTTCCTCTATTTCTTTGCATTGATCACTGAGGAAGGCTTTCTTATCTCTTCTTGCTATTCTCTGGAACTCTGCATTCAAATGCTTTTAGCATGCATCATATCTAGAATTCAGCATCTTCAGGAGTAATGGGTCTGATTTCCCAACTAGATTGTCAGTTCCTGGAGAGCAGGGATTGTGTTAGATACCTCCATACTTCTAGTGGCTTAAAGCCCTGGATATGTTTCTTGTTCTTCAGTCACTAAGTCCTGTCTGACTCTGCGACCCCATGGACTGTAGCACACCAGAATCCTCTGTCCTCCACCATCTCTCAGAGTTTGTTCAAATTCAAGTCCATTGAATCGGTGATAACATCCAACCATCTCATCCTCTGTCACCATCTTCTCCTCCTGCCCTCAGTCTTTCCTAGCATCAGAGTCTTTTCCAGTGAGTTGGCTCTTTGCATCAGGTGACGAAAGTACTGGAGCTTCGGCCTTAGTCCTTCTAATGAATATTCAGGGTTGATTTCCTTTAGAATTGACTGGTTTGATCTCTTTGTTGTCCAGTGGATTCTCAAGAGGCTTCTCTGGCACCACAATTCGAAGGCATCAGTTCTTTGGTGCTCAGCCTTCTTTATGATCCAACTCTCATATCCCTATGTTGTTACTTTGTCAGTGGTGTCCAACTCTTTGCGACCCCTTAGACTGTAGCCCACCGGGCTTCTCTGTCCATGGGATTTTCCAGGCAAGAATACTAGAGTGAGTGTCCATTTCCTTCTCCTATCCCTGTGTGACTATGGAAAAACCATAGCTTTCACTATATGGACCTTTGTCAGCGAAGTGATGTCTTTGCTTTAGAGATATCTGTCAATTCAGGATCCTGCTAGGATCTAAATGTCTGTGTCACCCCAAAATTCATATGTTGAAAAGGAATGCTTACTAAATGGTATTGGGAGGTGAGACCATCAGTGGGTGGTAAGATCATGAGGGCAAAGTCCTCATGAATGGATTAGTTTAGCACCGCATGTAATAATAAAGAATCTGCCTGCAAAGCAGGAGACCCAGGTTCGATCCCTGGGTTGGGAAGTTGCCCTGGAGGAGGAAATGGAAACCCACTCCAGTATTCTTGCCTGGAGAATCACATGGACAGTGGAGCCTGGCAGGCTACAGTCCATAGGGTCATAAAGAGTTGGACATGACTGAAATGACTTAGCACACATGCAAGAGAGGCTTGAGAGATGTGATTAATATGGCTTCTACAGAAAAAGGGGTTGTGTGGTTTCAACAATGAGCATTTCCTGAAAATATCATCAGGCCCTGCCCTGTAATTCCTAGATGGTGAGGCATTCATGCCACACCCACATTTCTTCACTTCCAACCAGAACCAGTGACAGCTTAACAGTTTTCAGATCAGTTCAGTTCAGTCGCTCAGTCATGTCCGACTCTTTATGACCCCATGATTCGCAGCACGACAGGCCTCCCTGTCCATCACCGTCTCCTGGAGTTCACTCAAACTCACGCCCATCGAGTCGGTGATGCCATCCAGCCATCTCATCCTCTGTCGTCCCCTTCTTCTCCTGCCCCCAATCCCTCCCAGCATCAGGGTCTTTTCCATTGAGTCAACTCTTCCAATGAGGTGGCCAAAGTACTGGAGTTTCAGCTTTAGCATCATTCCTTCTAAAGAACACCCAGGGCTCATCTCCTTTAGAATGGACTGGTTGGATCTCCTTGCAGTCCAAGGGACTCTCAAGAGTCTTCTCCAACACCACAGTTCAAAAGCATCAATTCTTTGGCACTCAGCTTTCTTCACAGTCCAACTCTCACATCCATACATGACCACTGGAAAAACCATAGCCTTGACTAAACAGACCTTTGTTGACAAAGTAATGTCTCTGCTTTTCAATATGCTATCTAGGTTGGTCATAACTCTCCTCTTGATTACTTATATTGATATAGTGCTTTATGGCTTACAAAATCCTTGTAAATTAAACCCTCACAATAACTCAGTAAAGTAAACAAGGCAACTGTCCTTAAACTCATTTCATGCAGGGGATGATAATACCAATTAACTTGCCTGAAATCACTCAGCCAGTAAGGGAGGAGGTTGGCACATGGATCTCAGTCTTACCCTAAGCCAGGGTTCCTGCCATGGCTTGGTTCTGGGGAACACCCCCCAGCCATGCTTATACAGTAGGCTCTCCAGATCCTAGCACTATCTGATAGGCTGGCATGGAAGGGCCCTGCTTCTTTTCTCTGACTTACATGCAACATATCACTGTTGATGCCAAAGGTCACCAGGCCCCCCATCAGCTTTTGTCTTAACCCAACGCTTACTCAGCTGTGCATGTTGTTTCCAATGGCTGTTAAGAGAGTGGCACCAAGCTGCCACCATCAATTCTGCAACAATGTTCAGGAAAAATCTTATGACTCAGAGCTAACCTAGCAGAGCATACCAGTATGCTTCTAAATCCTTGAGAAATTAAGAAAATTAGTTGGCCCCAAGCCTACACCAGGACTATGACCAAGAAGGTCACCAGGGCAAATCCAGGTGTAATCAGTGCAGCAGCAGGACACACTAACTTAGCCTTCCTTTTCTGTGGAAACCATTTTAATCACATCTCTCAAACCTCTCTCAGTCCTGTATTCATGGCACTGGCAACTTGAGTGCTCATGAATGAGAATGAGCCTGCTTTATTTCTGTGGTGTCTGGCAGAATTACTTTCTTTTTGATGAAACTGGACAACTATTAATACAGCTCTCTGTGGAGGCCACACAGTGGGGTAGGGGAAAAAAAAACTCCATCAACTTCCAGGACTTAAACTTTCCAGACCCAGAGGCAAGAATGTGCCGTCTTGTGCAAACAGATGCATCCAATGCTGAGATGCTGAAGCCGTGAACAGAACGTTCAAGTCGTTCAGGTTACTGCCCTTGACCTAGTTCTCTGCACGACAAGCAATCTTTTGATAATTTGGTTTCTTTTTCCCTTCTTCTTTTTTTTATTGAGGATAATTGCTTTACACTGTTGTGTTCGCCTCCGCCACACAATAAGGGGAATTAGTCACAACTACAGATTCCTCCTCTCCCTCCTGAGCCTCCCTCTCCTCTCCCACCCGCCCCTCTAGGTCATCACAGAGAGCCGGGCTGCGCTCCTTGTGCTCTGTGGCAGCTTCCCAGCAACTCCGGTTTACACATGATAGTCTGTGTATGTCACTGGTACTCTCTCAGTTCTACCCTGCCCTCTCTTTTCCCACTATGCCCACAAGTCTGTTCTCTGTATCTGCCTCTCCATTTCTTCCTTATAAATAGGTTCATCAGTACTGTTTTTCTAGATTTCATATATATACATTCATATACAGTATTCGTTTTTCTCCTTCTGACTTCACTCTGTATAACAGGCTCTAGGTCCATCCACTCACTACAACTGACCCACATTCATTCCTTGGATAAGTTTTCAATTAGCAATAATGCAGCTCAGATAAACCTCATTGGCCATGATGATAACTGCCACAGTGCAGAGCTCACTTGGTTTCTTATTGGCCTTTTTTTTTTTTTTTTTGCTGTTGTCATCTAGACTACTCATTTGTCAGGTCCTCTCCTTGGGTCTTAGATCTGTCTTGAGAGAGTTCCAGGGTATATCTCTGCCCCACCACAGCCCTTCAGAGATTTGCACCAGCAAAGTGTGCTTGTGGTCTTTTTTCCCCTGGGTGAAACAACCCTTGGTTCCTCTAGCCCATCCTTTGGAGACCCTCTTCACCCTGCAGTGGACAGCACCTGAAGCAGATGTTGTCAGAGATCTGATCCCTGGTTGGCTTTCTCACATTTTTATACTGTGAGCCTCTAGGGAGTGGTTCAAATTGCTCTAGAAAGACAGTACAAGCCAGACTAATTGGTGGCCCATCAGAAGCTGTTGTCTGGCTGATTTCCCTCAGAGACAAAGGGGAGGAAAATGTGGGACTGGTTAAGATTCTGCCATCTTAATAAATGTCCAGCTAAAGTGTTGCTTGCTGTGTCATGGCCAGGAATTTTTTTTCTCTTTAAATTTTCATGTAAAGTAGAATAACTTTAGTTTGTCTTCTTTTATTTGTTTCCTGAACTTTACAAAAATAGGTCAAGTGTATAGCATGGCCCACCCTGAACATTAAAAATCTTTGACAGTCTGAAATAAATTAGTCAGAGAAAACACACTGAAATTTTAGGATAATTATTGAGTCTAAGAGTTTAGGACTAAAAGCTAAGCTAGAAGCTAGCTTGAAATGCTGTTAATGGTTACTTTGATGTGATGTTGCCACTTTCTTCTTATGACCCAGTTCATTTTTTACATGATAGAAGAAGATTGAAATTTTTACAAATGATTTTTTGAGGTGAATTTTACAGGAAGAAGTAAAGCTGCCAAGTCCAGCAAGTCACTAAGCTCTCTGCCTCAGTTTCCTTATCTGCCAAATAAGAGCCTGGCCTCAGTAAACTGAGATTCTTTCAGCATCTTAGACTCTGAGCAGTGGTTCTGGACCTTTTTTTCCCAGAGTAACACACACACACACACACACACACACACACGGTAACACACATGGTAACACACACACACGGGATCATGTTCTGTTCTCGGGAGCTGTTTGCTGTGTGTGTGTCTCTGTGGTGGCTGTTGTTGCTTTTTGTTTCAAGGTGGCAGTATAGATAAAATAGGATGCAGGTCAGGCATAATTCCCAGTTCTAATCCCCTCTCCTTCTCCTCAGTGATCACAGCTTTTATATCAATAACCACAGCTCTTGTGAAATGCCCATTTGTGGAATGTGTGCATTGAAAGATTTTTTTAAGTGCAAAATGCATCAGTTTTTGAAAAACATTAATTCTGTTCATCAGCTGAGGGTGTAATTATATATTCTCCTGGTTACATTCTTTTTCCCAGATTACTAAGTTCTACCACAATGAAAAACCAACCCCTCTGCAAACCTCCCCCTCCAGAGGAGTCTTAAAAAGGCAGAGCTCCCCACGTGCTGGCCAGCTTGATCACTCTGAAAGGCTGGGTCCCCTGTTTGTCCCATGGGTGTCCTCGTGGGAGGCCCAGAAAGGTCTGCAGTGACAAAGTTTGCCCCCTAGGGCTAATTGTACAGCGGCTTCTTGGAATTGAAAAGGAGGGCTGTTTGGTCTAAAACAAAGCGAAATAAATGACTGCTCAAATAACAAAGTATAGGTTATCACCTCAAAGGCCCCGTTGATGTCAGTGATATATTCATGCAGGTGCCAAGCTGGGCAACCCCACACGCCTGTCTGTCTGCAGGACCAACATTCTCTTAAAGCAATTCTATTCATCCAGCCTTGTAAAGAGAGCAGCTCCCCACCTCCCTGCCAGGAGCAAGGCTATTAGATCAATTAGCAGCACCTCTGCCACCCAGATACTTCCACCTTCTTCTGAAAGCAGGCTTCTCCCAGACAGATCACACTGAAATGGCACCGTCCATGTGAATTGCAGGCACTGAGGATGACAGGCTATCCGGCTCGCCTGTCGATTGCAGTGCAGCATATGCCAGTGTCAGTGCTTGGAGAGGCCTGTGACAAGCCTACAGCTGAATGAGAACGTTCGAGCTGCGCTGGAGTCAGCACGACCCACCGGAACACTGTCTCTGGGGTGGCACCCAGTGGGAACCTGTCAGGAGGGCTTCACAACACAGGCCAAGAGACGAGCTGAGTTGACCAGGCTTTCTATTTACGTGTGACTCAGAGATCTATAGTCTGGTCTTCCCTGTCCCTTGAGATATAAATAAGCTTTGTTACAAATTGCACAGTCTATGGAAATCTGAATTCTGTGACTTCCTGGGGGCTTGGGGTCTCTGTCTCACCTCTTGCTTCTATGTCTGGGACTTTAGCCCTGCAGCTTTCAGGTTGCTTATGAAAAGGCATGTATGAGCATGGGACCTTCCAGAAACCTGGTGTCATCAAGAAGACCCCATTTCATATCCCGTAATGGTATAATTAACAGTGCACCTGAGTATAGTTAACAGTCCTCATGAGACTTGCCTGTTCTCTTAAGCTTTGCTTCTCAGGGTGTGGTCAGAGGCCCGATAGTACCTGTATGACCTGGGTGCTTGATAGAAATACAATATCTTGAGCCCAACCCCAGGCCTGGCAAGTCAGCATCTAGGTTTAACCAAGATCCCAGGAGATTCCATACCTTGATTCACAAGTCTGTGAATCATGGATCTACAGACCTCGGCTGTCCCCTCACCCTGGGCGGATTCTCTGTCACACCCTTGCTCCACATGGTACCCAGCCTTTCGCCTCCTCTTGCTTCCCCCTCTGTTCTCTCTCTTGGTCTTTCATCTTTTCCCTCCCTGTCAGGAACTACAAATAAATTCTTTGTATCCTGACAGATCAGGCCTCTTCTCTGGAGCCTCAGAGTCAGTCATCACCTAGGCCCTGAGGGTCTCACCTTCTACCAGCTCTCAATCCTGTCCTCAAGCTTATTAAAGTATTTGTCTAAACAAGGCCCCCAGCTAAGAGGGACCCTGATACCAGATACTCTGATAAAAGAAATCTCTCCATCTCATTGTAAAACACAGCCCTGATTTTATCAAGACATTCCAAAAGTGAAAAGTGAAAACTCTTGGTCACTCAGTCATGTCTGGCTCCTTGTGACCCCGTAGACTGCAACCTGCCAGGCTCCTCTGTCCATGGAATTCTCCAGGAAAGAATACTGGAATGGGTAACCATTTCCTTCTCCAAGGGATCTTTTCGACCCAGGGATCAAGAGCCTAAATCTCTTGAATCTCCTGCTTTGCAGGCAGATTCTTTACCATTTGAGCCACTGGGGCTTTCACAAGACATCCAAACAGACTCTTAAATCAGTTCAGGATTATTAGCTATCATATAAGCGCTTCTCAGGTGGCACTAATGGTAAAGAATCCACCTGCCAATGCAGAAGACGCAAGAAACTTAGGCTCAGTCCCTAGCTCAGGAAGATCCCCTAGAGCAGGAAGTGACAACCCACTCCAGTATTCTTGCCTGGAAAATTCCATGACAGAGGACTCTGGCGGGCTACAGTCCGTGGGGTTGCAAAACTGAACACACACGTGCACACACACAGAGCTATCAAACAAGCCTTAGACCTGGAGAAACTGAGTCTTCAACAGGAAAGTGACTTATTCAAGGTCTTTTTGCGTAATTTTTTCATGTAATCGTTAAGGTTTGCCCGTGGTCTTTTTAATGAATAGAGAAGATTAAAGGTTATCCCTATGCTTATCATTCTCAGTTGCATTCTGATATACTTTCTGGAACAGGAGAAAAGAGGGTAGTTACAGCTCTGGGGATCACAAGCTTGGGGACACACCATGGGATCCTGTTGTATCTCACCAAACAGTTTCATGTCATGTGTGTCCCAGCCGGGCACAGGTTGACCTGTAAGGTTCTTTCCAGTTCCATCATCCTTTCAAATAACAAAAGTCAGGAATCTGTGAAATTGTGAATTACCAAATCCCCCTGTGTTGTGGTTCAGTTCGGTCACTCAGTCATGTCTGACTCTTTGTGACCCCATGAATCGCAGCACGCCAGGCCTCCCTGTCCATCACCAACTACCGAAGTTCTCTCAGATTCACATCCATCGAGTCAGTGATGCCATCCAGCC
>SJYT01084365.1:380605-425743 GCA_006410635.1 Cephalophus harveyi
GTCTCATCCTCTGTCGTCCCCTTCTCCTCCTGCCCCCAATCCCTCCCAGCATCAGAGTCTTTTCCAATGAGTCAACTCTTCGCATGAGGTGGCCAAAGTACTGGAGTTTCAGCTTTAGCATCATTCCCTCCAAAGAAATCCCAGGGCTGATCTCCTTCAGAATGGACTGGTTGGATCTCCTTGCAGTCCAAGGGCCTCTCAAGAGTCTTCTCCAACACCACAGTTCAAAAGCATCAATTCTTCAGTGCTCAGCCTTCTTCACAGTCCAACTCTCACATCCATACATGACCACAGGAAAAACCATAGCCTTGACTAGACGGACCTTTGTTGGCAAAGGAATGTCTCTGCTTTTAAATATGCTATCTAGGTTGGTCATAACTTTTCTTCCAAGGAGTAAGCTGTAGCTCCTTTTAAAAATCAAATCTCGCTCAAGAATACTTGAATAAGTAATGCTCTGAATTTTTTCCTCGTTGCCCTTGGTTTTGTTTCCAGGAAACGAGAAGAAGAAAACAAGCGAAGAGAGGCAGAACAGCAGAAAGGAAGGCTCAGCCCAGATTCCTGCAGACCCCATGCTGCTCTGTGTCTGCCCAGCCCCCAAGCTGAGCCCCACAGACAGAGCTGGGCCCCCAGCAAACAGCCCCCCTGCAGCGACAAGGCCCAAGGCCCTGAGCGGAAAGCCTGCAGACGGTCTCCAGGTAGAGGGTCTCCAAGCAGAGCCCCCCAGAAGGAGCAGCAGCTGTCTTCAGACTTGCAGAGAACAGAACCCAGAAAACCAAATGGTAAGTGTATTGCCTTGCGATTCAGTGCTAACCCATGGTCTGTGGGCTCTTTTGTTTCATATTATTTAGACCATTTGCACTTGAAGTAATTATGTCAGCACTTAAGTCTGCCACTGTATCATTTATTTTCTGTTTATTTCTTCTGTTTCTCCTTTCTTCCCTTCTGTTGTATTTCCTCAAATTCTTTCTTAGCTTGGGATCGTTATATAGCAGTCCCCTTACCCATGTTAATTAAAAATGCCTCTTATTTTTTAGCCCTCAGAGTGAATGCTCCTTCCTCTGACACTCATGCATTCCCACCAATGAAGCTTTTTCCCTTGTATATGCTCCCACAGCTTTCCTGTGCATCCCTATTGTACAGATCATCAGCTTGCACTGTCAGTGGATTACTGGCTTACTTGTCTGTTTTTTCCACTAGATTATACAACCTGTAAAATCAGGATTGCTTCAGTTATCTAATGCTGTGTAACAGACTACCCTAAAACTAAGTGATTTACAGTAACAGTTTACCATTTCTCGTGATTCTGTGGGTTGGTCTCGCAGTTCCTCTTCAGGTATCATCTACACTCACTCATGTGGCTACATTCAGGTTGAGATTAGTTGAACTGGTTGGTCTAAGATGGACTGACTTGAATATCTGGCAGTTGGTGGTGGCTGTCAGCTGGGATTCCTTGACTCTTTTACATGGCCTTTCATCCTCCCATAGGCTAGACTGGCTTCCTTACACAGGGGTCTTGGGCATCACTCTAACAAAGCACAGGAAAAAGCTATAAGACTTCTTGAGGAATAGGTTCAAGAATGTGCACACCACATTTTGTTGATCAAAGCAAGTCGTATGACCATCCCAGACTAAATAATATAAAGAAATAGAATCCATCTTTGCATACTAAGATGGGAGTAATTTTTGGCTATTAAACAATCTATCACAGTTACTTTTTGGTCACAGATTATTCACATTTCTCCCACATGTAAAATGTTTCATCCCTTATCTTAGGACCCAAAAATCTCATCCCAGTTAACACATCAAGTTTGAAGTCTGGGATCTTGTGACCTGTGTGAGATTCCCCATGTGTGAATCTTTCTGATTCAGAGAACAGTCAAAAAGAACACACACTGACCCACTCATGCATTCAATGAGCAATGGTGAGATAGGACCAATCCCAGGTGGCTCAGAGGTAAAGAATCCACCTACTAGTGCAGGAGATTTGGACTTGATCCTTGGGTTGGGAAGATCCCCTAGAAAAGGAAATGGCAACCCACTCCAGTATTCTTGCCTGGAAAATTTCATGGACTGAAGAGCCTGGCAGACTACAGTCCATGGGGTCACAAAGAGTCAGACACGAATGAGCAACTGTGGATGCACACAAACCACAATAGATACTCCTGTTCCAAAAGAGGAGAGAATGGTACATAGCAGTCACTGCTGCTGCTGCTGCTAAGTTGCTTCAGTCGTGTCCGACTCTGTGCGACCCCATAGACGGCAGCCCACCAGGCTCCGCCATCCCTGGGATTCTCCAGGCAAGAACACTGGAGTGGGTTGCCATTTCCTTCTCCAATGCATGAAAGTGAAAAGTGAAAGTGAAGTTGCTCAGTCATGTCCTACTTTTCGCAACCCCATGGACTGCAGCCCACCAGGCTCCTCCATCCATGGGATTTTCCAGGCAAGAGTACTGGAGTGGGGTGCCATTGCCTTCTCCGTAGCAGTCACTAGTCCATAGCAGTTCTGAAAGCCACCTGGTTATACATTGGCAAGGCCCCTACTCTGAGGTATGAAATATGCCTTGATTAAAGTCTGGTTTTACTCCTCTGTGTGTTTTCTATGCCATGTTCATCTTGGCTCTGGGCTGTGCCACCTGGGTTCTTGACCCTGCTGAGAAGTCTTCCTTTTCAATGAGACATAGCCCATATTTGCAGCTGAGTAGCTTTCTTAGCCTGTTTCCAACATAAGAGAAATTGAGGCCCCAGAGGCTCCTTTGTGTTTGAAACTGCCTCCATAGATCAAGCTGGTGGTACTCTCAGTGATACAATTATTTCAAAAAAATTCATGGGTCTCCTATGAATCTGATTGAGTTCACTTCATGTTCCAAAACCACATCAATGATTATTTTTCAAATAGGCCTTTCTCTGCTTTGGGTGGCTCAAGCTACTATGGAAAAATGCCCTTGAGATTCTTAGAAGTTCTTTTGTCTAGCCAAAAGGTCCACAGTGTACCATCTCTAATGTTTATGAGATCTTAATAAAGGGTTGCACAGCCATACTCTTGATTTGATCTTTATCTCTAGGTCATATTTTACTATGAGACTCTTTTGGTGGCTGGAAAAAAAGAAAATTTAAAACAGTTTTCTATTCTAACCCAGCACTGGGCTTTTATAGTTACTGCAAATTCTTCTTGTAAGCTGAGAAGTTCTTTCTTTATCTTATTTCTTTCTCTCTCTATGTGCGTGCTAAGTTGCTTCAGTCATATGCAACTCTATGCAACCCTATAAACTGTAGCCTTCCAGACTTCTCTGTCCATGAGTGTTCTCCAGGCAAGAATACTAGAGTGGGTTGCCATGTCCTCCTCCAGGGATCGAACCTGAGTCTCTTATGTCTCCTGCACTGGCAGGTAGGTTCTTTACCACTAGCATCACCTGGGAAGCCCTCTTTCTCTCCACACCTTATTATATGCAGCTAAAAAATCCATTTGATATTTTCTTCAACATTCCTCCTGGAAAACTCTTAAGCCATATCTATAAGTTCACTAGGTGTATTTTCTGTCTTCCAAGTTACTGCAGGTTGCCAGTTATCATACCGCTGAACTACATGGTTCACTTTTTTCCACACTCCTGCAACAACTCCTATAGCAACTTCCTATAGCACTTCTCTGCTGCTGCTAAGTTGCCTCAGTCGTGTCCGACTCTGTGTGACCCCTTAGACGGCAGCCCACCAGGCTCCCCCGTCCCTGGGATTCTCCAGGCAAGAACACTGGAGTGGGTTTCCTTCTCTAGTGCATGAAAGTGAAAAGTGAAAGTGAAGTTTGCTCAGTCGTGTCCAACTCTTAGCGACCCCATGGGGTGCAGCCTACCAGACTCCTCCATCCATGAGATTTCCCAGTCAAGAGTACTGGAGTGGGGTGCCATTGCCTTCTCCAGTCTTCACTAATTAATAGTATCTTCATTGTCTTTCTAGCCTCTGCTCACCAGCCAGTCCCAAAGTCAGTGCTTTGGGTTTTTGCTAGGCCAGCAAGCCTCTTTTTTAGGTATCAGTCTCTGTGTTGATTATCTCTAGTGCATTAACACCCCACCCTCCAAACTAAGTGGCTTAAAACAATGCTTTATTATTTCTCACAGTTCTGTGGGTTGGTTAGGCAGTTCCTCTACTGGATCAGCTGGGCTTGCTTTTGTAGCTGCTAGAAGGGTGGTCAGGCTAGAAAGTCCCAATGTCTTCCTTCACATTTCTGACAATTGGAGACACCACCCTTATGGCAGAAAGTGAAGAGGAACTAAAAAGCCTCTTGATGAAAGTGAAAGGGGAGAGTGAAAAAGTTGGCCTAAAGCTCAACATTCAGAAAATGAAGATCATGGCATCCGGTCCCATCACTTGATGGGAAATAGATGGGGACACAGTGGAAACAGTGTCAGACTTTATTTTTTTGGGCTCCAAAATCACTGCAGATGGTGATTGCAGCCCTGGAATTAAAAGACGCTTACTCCTTGGAAGAAAAGTTATGATCAACCTAGATAGTGTATTCAAAAGCAGAGACATTCCTTTGCCAACAAAGGTCTGTCTAGTCAAGGCTATGGTTTTTCCTGTGGTCATGTATGGATGTGAGAGTTGGACTGTGAAGAAGGCTGAGTGCCGAAGGATTGATGCTTTTGAACTGTGGTGTTGGAGAAGACTCTTGAGAGTCCCTTGGACTGCAAGGAGATCCAACCAGTCCATTGTGAAGGAGATCAATCCTGGGGTTTCTTAGGAAGGAATGATGATAAAGCTGAAACTCCAGTACTTTGGCCACCTCATGCAAAGAGTTGACTCATTGGAAAAGACCCTGATGCTGGGAGAGATTGGTGGCAGGAGGAGAAGGGGACGACAGAGGATGAGATGGCTGGATGGCATCACTGACTTGATGGACATGAGTCTGAGTGAACTCCAGGAGTTGGTGATGGACAGGGAGGCCTGGCGTGCTGCGATTCATGGGGTCACAAAGAGTCGGACACGACTGAGCGACTGAACTGAACTGATGGGCGATTGGTGTCTCAGTTCTCTTCTACATGCCCTTTCATCCTCCAGTAAGTTAGATCATCTTACTTTCATACTGTCCTCAGGGCGGTGTCCTGAAAAAGGAAAGCAGAAGCCACAGGCCCTTTTGAGGCCTGGGCTCCAGAACTATCACATCCCTTCTACCACATTCTGTGGATTAGAGCAATTCACAAAGCCAGCCTAGTTCAAGAGAGTGGAGACATAGACATATTGCAAAATCACATTTGAAAGGTGAGTGGATCCTCAGATGGGAAGAATCCTTGGCCATTAAACAGTCTATCAGAAGGACCAGTATGTCTCTCACTTCTATATCCCAGCAGGGTATTGGGCACATAAGAGACATAATAAGCATTTGTTGAATATATATCTGTATGGTACTGGCTAAGTGCTTGAGATTCAGTGGGTATGACTGGTGGGAGTGTCAGTGGCCCTTACATTTGGAACATGCACAGTGGCTAAGGCAGCAAACTCTGTTCGCTTACCTCTTTCCTTACCCCAGTTATGCATATTCAGTTATTTACTATGTCATCGTTTAGATATCCCCAAGGTATCTCAAACTCTACCTGTCCAAGATAGAATTGACCATGATTTCATGTAAACCTGTTCCTGGTATTGGTTAATGGCATATTCATCCATCTGTATGTCCATCCCAGGAGTAAAATCTGATCATTTTCTTCTTTTCCTTTGCCACTCAAAATCTAGTCTGTCACCAGGTCTTGTCACCTTTACTTCCTAAATATCTTCCAGATCCGTTCTCCATATCTCATCTACTGCTGCCACATGGTCTACCTTCGTCTCTGTCTTGGACTATTGCAGTAAAATCCCAGCTGGTCTTACTTGTCTACTCTGATTCCTCTATTCCATTTTCCTCTCAAATTGTGAGCGTATCAGTGCCTTCAAACGTGAAATCGCATCAAAGCCTTGTAATCAACACTTCTGTACGGAACCAGGTTCCTTTTGTTGGAGATGGTAATAGAAACCAAGATCTAAGTGCGAGGTGTGTATACCACTGTTGGACTGTCATTGCTCCTAAGCCCTTTCAACAGAGAGAACTGAGAAATATTCATATCTATTTGGATCTCTTTGTGTATATCATACACACACTGGTTTTCATATCAGTACCTCCAATTGCATTTGACACCACAGATTTTATTCTAGTTTTTATCATTTTTATTTGAAATTTTTTTCTCCCAACTGACAGATCTGGCTTCAGTTATCTGTGATATATATGCTTATTTGTTCAATCCCATTATACACATAAAGTAGTTTTAGAATTGCCATCCCATACCCCTTTGAGAAATAAATTTACTGACTAGAGCTCAGTGTTTTCATACATTCCTTAGTCTTACAGTACTCAGCCAAAATATGATTTTACAAACTTACTTTGGTAAGTTTCCTTCTCCACATTTTAGTGTGGTTACCTCATCTATTTGTAATAGTGCTAGGTTTAGTTGTTATTATTTTTATTCCATCTTGGGTTCTTTCCCACATCCTGCTGCTACTGCTAAGTCGCTTCAGTCGTGTCCGACTCTGTGCGACCCCATAGATGGCAGCCCACCAGGCTCCTCCATCCCTGGGATTCTCCAGGCAAGAGTACTGGAGTGGGTTGCCATTTCCTTCTCCAGTGCATGAAAGTGAAAAGTGAAAGTGAAGTCGCTCAGTCATGCCCAACTCTTAGCGACCCCATGGACTGCAGCCTACCAGGATCCTCCATCCATGGGATTTTCCAGGCAAGAGTACTGGAGTGGGTTGCCATCGCCTTCTCCACATCCTAGCTGATTCTAATTGCTGTTTTGGGGGGGTTTTTTTGGTAGTGGGGTACTTTTTATTTAAACAGAAAATAACATTTTCTCATAATTATAAAATTAGTTAATGTATGTTACCAAAAAATTTTAAATCAGAGAAAAGAACAAAGAAGAACAAATAAAAATCCTAAAAATAAACAAAAATCTTTTTTAAAAATCTTAAAAGTAAACAATTATACAAACCCTTCTAATTTTTTTAAAATCAGAAAATTGTGGACACCCTGTTTTGAGGTATTCTTATATCATTTCTTTGTTTTTAATAAAAGTGTTAATAGCTGCTTATTATTATATCAGATTATGAATATAGCATGCTTTGTTTAATCGTGCTTGTGTTGGAGAATATGTAAACCAAACAGCTTTTCATATAAAGTTTTGTGTTTATCTCTAATATTTATAGCTCTTTAAACTTGCTGCCAAACTTCTTACCAAGAAGGCTGAAGAAGTTTGTTCTACCCTTTCAAAAGCTAAAACCAAAAAACTCTCTCCAAACACTTAGGCAAATAATGGTTTTACTAAATCCTAGTTAGAAAGATGAGATTTTGTCATATTATTATTGGCTTTGTGTATTTATTTTCTGGATTATTCACTAACATCCTCTGTCAATTTTTATATTGGTTTTTCGTTTTCTTAATAGTTATAAAATCTTTTTATATAATAAGGATAGTAACTTTTCTCTCTCATATATAATAAACTTTTTTGCATATGCTATAATTCTGTTTCATTTTTTTCTTCTGAGATTTTCCCTTTGTGGTTTTATGCCAAGAAAACATTTTTCTCACTTTAAAATATATACATATATTTTCTAATTTTTAATATCATATTTAATTTGTTGTATGGTGAGTTTGCAATCGAATGGTTTCTTTTTAGAGAATAAGTGGTCATGCCAGCCAGAAACATTGAGCCATCTGGAGCTACTGTGCTGGCAGCAGGCTTGTGAACAATGGCTTCTGGAGAGCATAGCGTTGCTGCCTGGGGTCATGCCCAGGGTCTGTGAGCACCTCATCTAATTCAAAATGCCATCTTTATTTTCGTAAATGGGAATATTTTTAGCTTTCTGTTCTTTCTCACTGATCTGTCTCTACTAATACCCAAAGCACATTTTTATCATTATTAGTTATTAGTGTGTAATAATATCTGTTAATAATAGTCTCTTCATTATTTGTCTGTTTATGATAGAGTTTGCTTTTTAAAAAAGATTCTAAAGTTGTACTTACCTGTTTTTGGCTGTGCTGGGTGTCCACTGCTATGTGGGCTTTTCTTCAGTTGCTCTAGGTGTGACGTGCGGCCTTCTCGTTGCAGTGGGAGATGCACTGCAGCAGGCCCCTGCACTGGCTTCCCTCGCTGGGGAGCACAGCTCTGGGGAGTGCAGGCTTCCGTAGCTGCAGCCCTCGAGCTCAGCAGTTGTGGCTTCCAGGCTTTAGAGCACTGGCTCAATCGCTGTAGCACAAGGGCTTAGTTACCCCGCAGCATGTGGGATCTTCCTGGATCAGGGATTGAATTCTGTTTCTCTTGTATTGACAGGCAAATTCTTTACCACTGAACCACCAGGGAAGCCCTAGAGTTTGCTTTTTAGAGAAGTTTTAAGTTCACAGCAAAATAGAGCAGGAAGTACAGAGAGCTGCCTATACTCCTACTCACAAATGCATGTACTCCTCCATCGTCAACACCCTACACCAGAACAGCACATGTGTTAACAGTTGGTGAACCTACACTGACACATCTGCTTCACTGACTATGCTAAAGCCTTTGACTGTGTGGATCACAACAATCTGTGGAACATTCTTAAAGAGATGGGAATACCAGATCACCTTACCTGTCTCCTGAGAAACCTGTATTGCAGGTCAAGAAGCAACAGTTAGAACCAGACATGGAACAACAGACTGGTTCCGAATAGGAAAAGGAGTACGTCAAGGCTATATATTGACACTGTGCTTATTTAACTTCTATGCAGAGTACATCATGCAAAATTCTGGGCTGGATGAAGCATGAGCTGGAATCATTATTGCTGGGAGAAATATCAATAACCTCAGATATGCAGATGAAACCACCCTTATGGCAGAAATCAAAGAGTAACTAAGAACCTTTTGATGAAAGTGAAAGAGGAGAGTGAAAGAGCTGGCTTAAAACTCAGCATTCAAAAAATGAAGATCATGGCATCTGGTCCCATGACTTCATGGCAAATAGATGAAACAATGGAAACAGTGACAGACTGTTTTCTTGGGCTCCCAAATCACTGCAGATGGTGACTGCAGCCATGAAATTAAAAGACACTTGCTCTTTGGAAGAAAAGCTGTGAAAAACCTAGACAGCATATTAAAAAGCAGAGACGTCACTTTGCTGACAAAGGTCCATCTAGTCAAAATAATGGTTTTTCCAGTGGTCATGTATGGATGAGAGAGTTGGACCATAAAGAAAGTTTGGCACTAGAGAATTGATGCTTTTGAACTGTGTTGTTGGAAAAGACTCTTGAGAGTCCCTTGGACCGCAAGGAGATCAAACCAGTCACTCCTAAAGGAAATCAGTCCTGGATATTCATCGGAAGGACACCCACCAGCAATGAAGGAGAGTTCCTGTTGCTTCTCACCCTCATCAGCATTTGATGTCAGTATTTTTGATTTTTACCATATGTAGTGGTATCTCATTGTTATTTTGATTCACTGTGGGTTTTTTAAATTTTGTTTTGGTACCTGTGAAACATTATAATGCGTCTGAGAGAGCGGTACAGGAAGTTTCACTCAGCAAAGCATCTCTCCCTCCTCATCCTGCTACGGTTTCCATTTCCCTCATCTCTCTATCACTTCCCCACTCCATCCTTGTAGGGATCTAGTCTCTTCAGTTTCAAGATTATCCTCCTATATTTGTTTTGTACAAATGAGCAGATGCAAGTCTATTTTCTTATATACCCTTCCTTCATACATGAAGAATATACATATTCTTCCACACGTAAGAGTAGTTAAAGTCTGTTTCTGAAAACACGTCTGGATGACCTGAGTGTCTGTTTTATTCTCTATTCTGTCTCCCTCTCTCCTTCTCTCAATTTTCTGTGGTATCATCTCCCTGTATATTTCTCACTAAGTACTGGACCATTGAGTATAACAAATTAGAGAAATGTAAAGCCTAGCATGGTATGATTAATAATTCCTCCAGGGCGGATTTGCATTGACTTCTGCCAGGCCTTCAGGAGAAAGAGCAATCCAGGGTCACAGTAATGCGGTCCCGGAATTGAGATAATGCAGAGTGGGGCTTTCAGTGCCGGCAAGGGTCAGTCCACTGCCAGTTCACCTTTCCTCCCTGGAACAGCCATCGAGGGGCCCAATCCAAAACAATGCTCTTTGGCTGAATCTGGACTCCAACTGTATTGCAGGTCAAGAAGCAACAGTTAGAACCAGACATGGAACAACAGACTGGTTCCGAATAGGAAAAGGAGTACGTCAAGGCTATATATTGACACTGTGCTTATTTAACTTCTATGCAGAGTACATCATGCAAAATTCTGGGCTGGATGAAGCATGAGCTGGAATCATTATTGCTGGGAGAAATATCAATAACCTCAGATATGCAGATGAAACCACCCTTATGGCAGAAATCAAAGAGTAACTAAGAACCTTTTGATGAAAGTGAAAGAGGAGAGTGAAAGAGCTGGCTTAAAACTCAGCATTCAAAAAATGAAGATCATGGCATCTGGTCCCATGACTTCATGGCAAATAGATGAAACAATGGAAACAGTGACAGACTGTTTTCTTGGGCTCCCAAATCACTGCAGATGGTGACTGCAGCCATGAAATTAAAAGACACTTGCTCTTTGGAAGAAAAGCTGTGAAAAACCTAGACAGCATATTAAAAAGCAGAGACGTCACTTTGCTGACAAAGGTCCATCTAGTCAAAATAATGGTTTTTCCAGTGGTCATGTATGGATGAGAGAGTTGGACCATAAAGAAAGTTTGGCACTAGAGAATTGATGCTTTTGAACTGTGTTATTGGAAAAGACTCTTGAGAGTCCCTTGGACCGCAAGGAGATCAAACCAGTCAATCCTAAAGGAAATCAGTCCTGGATATTCATCGGAAGGACTGATGCTGAAGTTGAGGCTCCAATACTTTGGCCACCTGATGTGAAGAGCTGACTCATTGGAAAAGACCCCGATGCTGGGAAAGATTGAAGGCAGGAGGAGAAGGGGATGACAGAGGATGAGATGGTTGGATGGCATCACTGACTTGATGGGCATGAGTTTGAGCAGGCTCTGGGAGTGGATGAAGGATAGGGAAGCCTGGAGTGCTGCAGTCCATGGGGTCGCAAAAAGTCAGACACGACTGAGCAACTGAACTGAACTGACACTGACACATCGTTATCATGCAAGTCCAGTTTACAACAGCATTCACGCCTGGTGTTACACATTCTGTATAATAACTTGTATCATACAGAATAGTTTTACTGCTTTTATCAGGGGTCTCCAGAGAAACAGAACCAATAAGATAGACAAATAGATAGACAGACAGACAGATAGATAGGCAGGCAAGCAGGCAGACGTTAAAGGAGATTTGGTATAGATTGCTTGTTTGATTATGGAGGCTGAGGAGACCCACAGTCTGGCATCTGGAAGCTGGAGACCCAGGAAAGCTGGCAGTGTGACTCTGAGTCTGAAACTTAAAAACAAGGGAACAGATGCTCTGAGTCCAAAGTTTTGGAAATCGAGGGGCTGATGGTTTAAGTCATCATGCTCCGTTGTGTCTGACTCTTTGTGACCCCTTGGACTGTCACCTGCCAGGCTCCTCTATACATGGAATTTTCCAGGCAAGAATACTGGAGTGGGTTGCCATTTCCTACTCTAGAGGACCTTCCTGACCCAGGGATTGAACCTGTGTCTCTCCTGTATCTCCTGCATTGGTAAGTGGATTCTTTACCGCTGAGCCACCCAGGAACCTTGGTACAAGTCCTGGTCCAAGTCCAAAAGCCTGATAAACAGGAACACCTGTGCCCAAGGGCAGGAGAAAATGGATGTCCCAGCTCTAGCAAAAAAGGAAAATCACCCTTCCTCCACCATTTTTTTCTGTTTAGTCCCTAAATAGATTGGACTATGCCGACCCGCCTTGGGGAGGGTGGTCTTCTTTACTCAGGTTACCAGTTGAAAAGCTGATCTCTTCCAGAGACACCCTCACAGACACACCCAGAAATAGTGTTTTACCAACACTCTGGGCATCTCTTATACCAGTCAAGTTGACATTACATTAACTGTCATACTGCCCTAAAAATCCACACTTTCTTTCCTGAACCCCTGGTAACCACTGAGCCATTTAGTGTCTCCATAATTTTCCCTTTTTCCAGAATGTCATATAGTTGAAATCATTTAGTATATGGCCTTTTCACGGTGACCTCCTTCACTTATTAATATGTATTAGTACTATTCATGCAAGGATAGTAATATTTCACTTCATAATATTCTGTGTGGCTGGGTAGCTCATTTCTTTTTGGTACACATTCATTTTTTAAAAATTCATTTCCTTTTAGTTCACTCCTTTTTATTGCTGAATAATATTCCATTGTCTGGATATAGCACAATTTATATGTTCACCTACTGAAGGACATCTTGGCTGCTTCAAGTTTGGGCAGTTACGAATAAAGCTACTGTAAACACCCATGTGCAGGATGTTGGGTAGACATAAGGTTTTAATTCATCTGGGAAGATACCAAAGAGCAGGATTGCTGGATTGTATAAGAATATGTTCTGTTTCGTAAGAAACTGCCAAACAGTCTTCCAAAGCAGCTGTACCATTTGCATCCCACCAGCAATGAAGGAGAGTTCCTGTTGCTTCTCACCCTCATCAGCATTTGATGTCAGTATTTTTGATTTTTACCATATGTAGTGGTATCTCATTGTTATTTTGATTCACTGTGGGTTTTTTTTGTTTTTTTTTTTAGTTTTGTTTTGGTACCTGTGAAACATTATAATGCGTCTGAGAGAGCGGTACAGGAAGTTTCACTCAGGAAAGCATCTCTCCCTCCTCATCCTGCTATTAGGGTTTCCATTTCCCTCATCTCTCTATCACTTCCCTACTCTATCCTTGTAGGGATCTAGTCTCTTCAGTTTCCAGATTAGCCTTCTATATTTGTTTTGTACAAATGAGCAGATGCAAGTCTATTTTCTTATATACCCTTCCTTCGTACATGAAGAATATACATATTCTTCCACACTTAAGAATAGTTATTTTAAAGTCTGTTTCTGAAAACACGTCTGGATGACCTGCGTGTCTGTTTTATTGTCTATTCTCTCTCCCTCTCTCCTTCTCTCAATTTTCTCTTGTATCATCTCCCTGTATATTTCTCACTAAGTACTGGACCATTGAGTATAACAAATTAGAGAAATAATTTAAAGCCTAGCATGGTATGATTAATAATTCCTCCAGGGCGGATTTACATTGACTTCTGCCAGGCATTCAGGAGAAAGAGCAATCCAGGGTCACCGTAATGCAGTCCCAGAACTGAGATGATGCAGAATGGGGCTTTCAGTGCCGGCAAGGGTCAGTCCACTCCCAGTTCACCTTTCCTCCCTGGAACAGCCATCGAGGGGCCCAATCCAAAACAATGCTCTTTGGCTGAATCTGGACTCCAAGTTTTGTCTGCCAAACCTCAAGGAGCTTATTTCCTTAGGGATATGTAGCTCCAAATGCCTTGTTCATCTCCTGGTCACCTGATTTTATTGGATCTTGGCCTTGTTTTTGTTTTGTTTTGTTTTCTCCCTGCCTTGTTAGCTCTTCGGTGCCTCAGACAGGTGCATGCATGCTAAGTCACTTCAGTTGTATCTGACTGTTTGCAACCGCATGGACTGTAGCCCACCAGGCTCCTCTGGCCTTGGGATTCTCCAGGCAAGAATACTGGAGTGGGTTGCCATTTCCTTTTCCAGGAGATCTTCCCAACCCAGGGATCGAACTGATGTCTCTTATGTCTCTTGCATTGGTATGTCTCTTGCATTGGCAGGCAGTTTCTTTACCACTAGCGCCACCTGGCAAACAAGTAGTTGTAATATTTTAGCTTTTTGATTGTCCTTATTGGTGAGTATGTGTTAATTCTGCCGTTATAGAAGCAGAAGTTCCTTCACTGTTTATTACCTCAAGACTAACATATTTTCATTTTATATAATTATATTTAGTTATTTAAAATTTTTTTCTCTAACTTTGAACTTCTTTTGTGTGTTTAATGAGTACACTCTGTGCACATGTATGTGCACATACACATTGTTGACATTTTTGTTGATCTAATCTTGTTATTTTTCTCTGTTAACTATCCCTCATAGTAGGCTGTTTCCTTGTGTATTTTGTAATTATGGATTGCAAAGTTATTTTTAGGAGGTCCCCTCTGTGCAGCCTGTGTTTGCTTCTATGAGGCCCCCTGCATTACCACCATTCTGAGACTAATTTTTATATTAATTTTTCCTCTGGGTTGAGAATAAATGAATACCAAACCTATGTGAGGCACAGCACTTTGGTTTCAAACTCTCAAGGATGACCCTTTACCTTATCTGGAACCTAGGCTGAGACAAATTTCTTTATCGTCTTCTAGTGCTGGGAAGCGGAGAAGGCGATGGCACCCCACTCCAGTATTTTTTGGTGAACAGTGGGCAGAACTGCCCTACCCTGCAAGTTTTGGACAATAATGGTTCCTCCCCTTCTTCCTTGTCTCCCCAAGAAACAGCCAGAGAACATTCTAAAGGCCGATCTGCCTGTGTCCACTTCAGCCCCAGCGAAGGCAGTGATGGGAACAGGCGTCCGGGCGTATCCCCTGCTGAGAAGCCCAGAGGTGAGACAGCTGGTGAGCCGCACTGTGACAAGGGGAAAGGCTCCTCCAAGCAGCCCTCCCGAGTCAAGGGGGCTGGGCCCGATGTGGAAGGCAAGGAGGCCAGCTGGGCAGCTGCAAGCCTTCCACAGCAGGACAGCCACTGGAAGGCCGGCCGGCGGCAGGACGCAGCACCCAAGGCCGTGCGTGCCTCCCCAAAGAGGCGCAGCCAGGAGCTCAGAGGAGGGAGGCGCTCCCCGGCCGGGTCCAGCCGGCCTGGCAGTGCCAAGGGGGAAGTGGTCCACGCTGGGCAGAGTCCTCTCCACCACCGGACGCCGAGGAACACAGTGACACAGGACAAGCTCGCAGGAGGGACCTCCTCAGATTTGCCACCAAGCACGGAGGTGTTGAGATCAGGAGTCAGGAAGCTGGGGACATCGGCCCGGTCTGAGGACACTCGACTACCCAAGGAGACTGATCCGGCTCCTGGTTCCCTCCCTGGGCAGACTGTGAACATTGACCTTCTCCCCGTAGAGCTGCGGCTGCAGATCATCCAGAGAGAAAGAAGCAGGAAGGAGCTGTTTCGCAGAAAGAACAAGGCGGCGGCGGTCATCCAGCGGGCCTGGAGGAGGTATGAGGGCAGGGCGCCTCCGCAGCTCTGGCTCTGGCTGTCCTCCGCCTGGCGCGGCACTCCCTCTGCTCTGGGCCACGTTCTTTACATGTGCCGTTTCATTTATTTATGGCTTCTTTGGTCTGCATAGCCGCATGGGCTTTCTTCTGGTTGAGGTGAGCGGAGGCTACTCTTCATTGTGGTGGGCGGGCTTCTCACTGCGGTGGCTTCTCTGTTGCAGAGCGTGGGCTCTCGAGCATAGACTCAGTAGTGGTGGCACACAGGCTTAGCTGCTCTGAGGCATGTGGGATCTTCCCAGACCAGGGATTGAACCTGTGTCTCCTGCAGTGGCAGGTGGATTTTTTTTTACCATGGAGCCATCAGGAAAGCCCTCTGTGATACCTTCTAGTGAATTGCATGTGCTGGCCTGACAAGGCCAATTTTACTGAGCCTACCTATGAGATTCACACATGTTTAGATCTTAATAATTTATATTAAGCTATTTGGAAGGTGTTTTTACCCAGAAAGATAGGAAAGCACCCAAGATTGTGGGGTGTAAATGAAAAACTGGGAAGCCTGAGTTTCAGGTGAAGCTCTTAACACGTTTTCTGACCTTGAGTAATGGCCTTTCTGACCCTCGGTTTCCTCGTCTGTAAAACGGTGTTTAACAATTGCTGCAACCTGTCCTGCTTTTGTGACAGGCTGCTGGGATGAGATAACATGTGCTTTGTAAGTTCTAAAGCACTGCACATATAAGATAATTTTCCCTCTTTACTACTCAGGAATTAGCTACAATGCATCGAGTGGCTGAAAGTTATCATAGAAACCTGTGTGAGCTCAGAAAGTGGAGTGGGCCGCTGGGAGTGGTGGAGGGGGCTTCCTGAAGTACTGAGATGAACACCCCCGGCTGTAAGTCTGGGAAGACTGCAGAAGTCCTTTGCTTCAGGTTTTCTCATCTCTCATAATCCCTTTCACACCGCAGGCCCTCCTAGGGCCCGAATCCAGATTAGGCCTTCCAGTGATGACCACACCCAGCGGGAGGGCTGGACCCATCATGGGCAGGTGGGAGCCATGCGGTCTCCGTCTTGGTAGAGAGGAAGCTTGATGCGGGAACAAAGCAAGCAGATCAGTGTGAGCACAGGTGTGCCACATATCAATGCCCCTGTTGGGAGATAAAAGTGCCAGAGACCCTAATGCTGGCAGAGAGCTGAATGTCTTGGGAGGTCCAGGGAGAAGCCTCAGGGATCTTCGTGCTGAAGTCTCCTAACCTGGAGCCCAGCGACCTGCCCGGGGCCTGCACGGTCATCACTGTAGGGCATCTTCATGTCTGTTTAGGCTCGTGCTATTTTCAGTCAGCTCATGCCTGATCTCCTCAGCTCTCCCAGCCATGCCGCAAGCTGACACAACAGGGATCCATATTCCTGTGTTTCAGACAAGCAGGTGTTCTCAGGAAACGAGGCTGGTGCTAATGGTCAGATCCAGCACTCGAAGTTCTCTCTGACTTGAGTCCAGGTATCTTTCCCTTAGGCCCTCTGTGAAGGTAGTATGCGCCGTGGTCAAAATGATGGAGGCACAGGCCAACCTCACGCTGTTCACCTCAGAACAGGCTGGAGAACAAGCTGTCTGGATGGTCTCACTGCATCACCATGCTTTTATAATGTTATGGGGTTTGCTGTTATCACTGTTGCTAATACCAGTAGTTGCGTTCATCTGGCACTCCCGCCAGACGCTGCTGTAAGCAGTTGTACATGTATTAACTCGGGTAATCCTCACAGTAAGCCTGTGAGAGATACCAGGGACACTGTTCTTCCCCCCGTTCCACAGTGGAGGAGACAGCACAGAGAGGTTCATCAGCCAGCCCCGCTTACAGAGCTGGTATGTGCCAGTACTGGCCTCCCACTCAGACTGGTGACCTCTGATGCCACAGATAGGAAGGGTCCTCGCTCCCCCTCTTGGGTGTTCTGCCAGGACGTACACTGGCTCCCATCCCAGAGGAACTTCTTGTTAAGTATCTCAGCTGAAACCTGGGATCCAAACAAGCCTGTGAGGCTTGCCATGTCAAGCCCCACAGCTGCTCCCCAGCTGCAGGGCCTCCCTGTCAGACTGGCCTCTGGCTCCTTTGAAGAGTCAGCAGCTGACAGGTCCTGTCAGCCAGTGTCTGCAGCAGCAAATGAGCCTTCAGTCATTCTCCTCAAGAACAGTGGACTCACAGTCTGTGTGCCCACCTGGGGAGGCAGTTACACAGGCCCCTCTGGTTGCACGCTGTGCATTTCTGAGTCCTGGGAAATCAGCTCCCAAAGGGCTTCTGGGAAGCTGCACACTGTGGCAAGTCCCGTGCCAAGCGACAGTTAAAACCGATTCTGCTACAGCCATGTCTGTCTGCTGTTTGAAGCCCAGGAGTCCTCAGTGCCATCTAGGACGATGCAGGGTGTCCGAGGTGTCCTCAGGGGCCCTGAGGGCAGGGGTGGGGGGCAGGGCTTAGCACAGGAGCTCCCATAAACTCAGGTCACAGTCCTAGGACATAGGCCCAGGGAAGCAGGCAGGCCAGCTGAAAACACACTGGACAGGGTGAGCAGATTGAACCTGGGACCCAGAGAAAATGAAACTTCGTCCTAGAATCTGAGTTTTATTACCAATCAAGGCTTGACTATTTTAAAGGTTGAAACTGGATACTGAACAAGCTAGGCTGGGCTGGGAAGTTGCTGTGGTGAAGAGGAGTTGCTGTGTAAGGCACTTCTCATCAGCTCCCCTCCAGCATGTTTTGAAGTAAATAAGCAAGGAGCAGCTGGATCACAGCAAGAGCCCTGCACCCGGGCCGAAAGGGACCATTGGGTGTGTTTGGATTCTCAGCAAACCAGGAGTGCACATTCTCCTTGAGAACAGGAGACCAGCAGACAGACTCAGTCTCCACACCAGAGTCGATGAGATGGCAGTTTGCTACAACTTCAGCCAACCCCTCGGTTCCCAGCCTCCGCTCACAGAGCAGGGGATATGGGAGAATTGAACTGGGGAGCCGTGTTGTCCCATAACGCTTACTTCTCTCTATAATTGGCTTTTTGAAAACATGGTACATTCTAGTAAAGGGGTACCGTGGTTTGTCATGCTCTGGGGAAAGAGGAAAAATTGCTGTAGTTCTACTGAGATAGCCTTTAGGACAGGAGGGAAGGGTTGCACCAAGAACTGCACAGAGCTTTGAGCACTTGGGAAGAAGGTTCTTTTCTGTCTGGTGTATTTTAATACCGGGCATGCAGCTCCCTGTGGGCACACCAGGAGGAGTTAATCAGCTGTGGTTATTGAATCCTGGTGCAGCTTCCCTGGGAGGCTGCACAACAGCCAAGGGCTCAATAAGAGCTTCGGGAGTGCACATGGGATAAACACTGGAAGGAAAACACCAGAGGTAAGTATAGCCATCACCCTGGTGCCCCGCCCCTCCCCCACCCAGGCTCCACCCTCCAGCAGAATGGTTTTAGTAAGACTCAGCTCTTAACCTTTGCCACTGTTCTTAGAAATCTCTGAGCATCCCCACCAAGAACAGAGTAGAGACCAAGTCATTAGCAGTGTTTGGCTGCTGGACTAGACAAGCACTGATTTGAATGTTGGCTTCTCCTGGCTCTGTTAGCCTTTTCCCTCCCATTTTTATTGTGATATAACTGAGATGTGGCACTGCGTAAGTTTAACGTGCACAGCATAATGACTTGCTTTACATATGTTATAAGACCATTACCACATAAGTTTAGTGAACACCGTCACCTCACATAGGTAAAAGGTTTTTCCCCTTGTGATGAGAACTCTTAGGATTTACTCTTTAAAAACTTTCACATATGTCATAAAGAAGTATTGACTATAGGCATCACATTGTACAATGTATCCCCAGTACTTACTTGTCTTATAACTGGAAGTTTGTACCTTTTGATCATGTCCATCCAATTCCTCTCCTCCAATCTCTGATGACCACAAATCTGATTTCTCTATGGATTTGCTTTTGAAGATTGCACACGTAAGTGAAGTAATACAGTATTTATCTGAAATAAGGTCTTCAGGGTTTGTCTGTGTTGCTGCAAATGGCAGCATTTCTTTTTATTTTATGACTGAATAATATTCTATTGTGTATATATATAATACATATATATAGGAAGAAACACTATGACCAACCTAGGCAGCATATTAAAAAGCAGAGACATTACCAACAAAGGTCCGTTTAGTCAAAGCTATGGTTTTTCCAGTAGTCACATACGGATGTGAGAGTTGGACTGTAAAGAAAGCCGAGTGCTAAAGAATTGATGCTTTTGAAATGTGGTTTTGAAAAGACTCTTGAGAGTCCCTTGGACTGCAAGGAGATCCAACCAGTTAATCCTAAAGAAAATCAGTCCTGAATATTCATTGGAAGGACTTATGCTGAGGCTGAAACTCCAATACTTTGGGCACCTGATGCAAAGAACTGACTCACTGGAAAAGACCCTGATGCTGGGAAATACTGAAGGTGGGAGAAGGGGACGACAGAGGACGAGATGGTTGGATGGCATGACTGATGCGATGGACGTGAGTTTGAGTAGGCTCCAGGAGTTGGTGATGGACAGGGAGAGAAGCGTGGAGTGCTGCAGTCCATGGAGTCGCAGAGTCGGACACGACTAAGTGACTGAACTGATAATACATATATAATGTACAGTATTCTATTGTGTGTGTATATATATAAAACATCTTCTTTATTCATTCATCCATCAGTGGACACGTTGTTTCCATGTCCTAGCTATTGTGAAATAACGCTGCTATGAATATAGGGATCTCTTCAATGTACTGCTTTCATCTCCTTCACTTACATACTCAGAAGTGGGAATGCTGGATCATATGGTAGTTCTGTTTTAAATTTTCTACATTTAAAGTAATTATTGGTGAATTGCAAGAAGAGATAAGAAAGCCTTCTTCAGCGACCAGTGCAAAGAAATAGAGGAAAAGAACAGAATGGGAAAGACTAGAGATCTCTTCAAGAAAATTAGAGATACCAAGGGAACATTTCATGCAAAGATGGGCTCAATAAAGGACAGAAATGGTATGGAATTCCACTAGTCATGTATAGATGTGAGAGTTGGACTGTGAAGAAGGCTGAGTGCCGAAGAATTAATGCTTTTGAACTGTGGTGTTGGAGAAGAGTCTTGAGAGTCCCTTGGACTGCAAGGAGATCCAACCAGTCCATTCTGAAGGAGATCAGCCCTGGGTGTTCTTTGGAAGGAATGATGCTAAGGCTGAAACTCCAGTACTTTGGCCACCTCATGTGAAGAGTTGACTCATTGGAAGAGTCTGATGCTGGGAGGGATTGGGGGCAGGAGGAGAAGGGGATGACAGAGGATGAGATGGCTGATGGCATCACTGACTCGATGGACGTGAATTTGAGTGAACTCCGGGAGTTGGTGTTGGACAGGGAGGCCTGGCGTGCTGCGATTCACGGGGTCGCAAAGAGTCGGACACAACTGAGCGACTGAACTGAACTGAACTGTGCTAAGTTGCTTCAGTCATGCCTGAGTCTGTGTGACCCTATGGACTGTAGCCCTCCAGGCTCCTCTGTCCATAGGATACTGCAGGCAAAAATACTGGAGTAGGTTGCCATGCCCTCCTCCAGGGGCTCTCCCCAGGGATCGAACCCACGTCTCTCACATCTCCTGCATGGGCAGGTGGGTTCTTTACCGCTAGTGCCACCTCAGCCCAATTATTAGTAGGTAAGGATATACTGTTGCCATTTTGCTGTCTTGTTTTTTTGACCCATTGTTCCATCTTATCCTACTGTCTTTTTTTGTGTTTTGATGCCTTATGTTATCAGTCTGCATTGACTTCTTTATCATGTTCCTTGGTGTAATTAGTACAGGTTTTACCCCTGTGATTACCATGAAGCTCATATAAAATATCTTAAAATATCATTATTCCTTTTGGTATCATATTTACCTGTGGTTTTTCTTTTTTTTTTTTTGGCAGTGGGGGGAGTTGTATCCTTGGTCCCTTATGTTTAGCATCTATGTGTTTGAATAAGCAGTCTTCTCTCACAAGTTTGCTTTGGCAGAGACGGCTCTTCAACACTGAGCTCAGTTTGGGTTTCTGGATGTGTCTGCTGATAATGTGCTTGGGCAAGTGGGACTTGCTTTCTCTTTTTGGGCAAGGCTGCTGCCTAAGCTCTAAGATTGTGTGGCGGAGGGCGGACAGGACTGCTGCTTTGGTTTCCTGCTCAAGTGAGGCTGTAGGTTGGGCTCTGCAAGTTGCCCGGATTCTCTGGTCAAGCACACTTAGTCGAGACTGGCAGTAGGCAGAGCTAGGATTTCCCTTCCTGCTCTGGTTGCATAGGAGGACGCCCCAGTACGGGCACTGAATTCCCTGGCCAGACACAGCCACCAGTTTCATTCTGTAGAGGGGAAAAGCCACGGGCAGTCCTCTCTTCAAGTACTACTCTAAGGACTATGGGATGGGTTTCAAGGCTTGAGTGTACTCTGATGAGGCCCCCTGGTTGGACGGGCTGAAGGCTGTACTCAGCCATGGTGGGGCTTGGAATTACTTTCCCTACCCGGGCAGAGTGGCAGAACTGGTTCCAAAGGTGGCTTCTTCGTGATCTTGATTCAAGCTGCCCTGCTCCCCAAGGTCCTTGGCTGAACAATGCTGTCCTTGGCTTTGTGGATGATCGGCTCTGCCTGCTCTGCACTATTCTTGAGCATTGCTGGGCTACACAGCTTCCAGGTGGTCTGGCCAGCCTTTCTGGCCAGGAAGCGACCAGAAACTACACTCAGCCATGGGCTGAGCTATGACTCAGCTCTCCTGCCGGGGCAGGGTCAGGCTAGGCTCCAAGGCCAGCAAGGTTTTTTGTGTAAGAAACTGGATCAGGGAAACTTGAACACCAGTGGGCTCCCTGGTCAGACTGTGCTGCCATCTTGTTTCTCCAGAGTCCAAACAGAGCTACTGGTTTGAACTACTACTTGGACTCTACAGGTAGGCTCTGCCAAGATCCCTCTGCTGGTTGCTACAAGCCCCTCATTCCTTCTCTTTCATCACTGGATTCCCAGTGGTTAAGTCCCAGAGTCCCTTGCAGTCCCCATGGAGTAAGACAGGAGTTGCTCCCAAGCAGCAGCCCATGACGCTGGGGGAGCTGGATGTCCACCCTGGGCTCTTTTCCCACTGGAAGCCTAGCAGGCTCAGGGCAGGCCTCTCCGTGTGGTGCTGTGCCAGCCTGGGGGAAGGCAGTGCTGTCAGCATGGAGCTGCTCACACGGTTACCCTTCTAAATCTGTCTCAGCCTCTGGAGCAGGGGTTCCTTTAGCCTCATCCCCATGTTCCAGGATTTTCTCACTGCTGTCTTATCCATGAATATTAGATGCTGTTCTTGTGATGGGGAGCAGTCAAAATGGACTTATGTCCCCATCTTGGTGATGTTCCCCTCTACTCAGCCTTTGTCAGCTTCATAACGTCTACCTCACAGGTTTACTTTCAGACTTAACCACAGGGGAGGTGCCTGGTATTCAGGAGGCCCTGACCAAATCCTGGTTCCTTCCACAGTGGGGCCCAGTCTCCAATCCTCCTTGCCTTCACCAAATACATAATCCTTTGCACACATCTCACTCCACTAGTAAAGATTCATGCACAAATGCCCACATCTAATTATGTCAGTTCCGCTACCCAGAATGCCCTTCCCTGCCTAGCAAGCTTTCACTTATCCCTTAAAACCCAGCACAAACACCAGCCATCGAGCTTCTAGCTCTCGCATAGTACTTCTCATACTTCATTTGTTTACACATTGGCCTGTCCCACTTTGGCAAGGACCCATCTAAGTGATTCCTAGTTCAGGAAATACTGATGGACAGGGGCAGAACTCAGTATACAACATACTGCCACTGAAGTTAGGAATGGGAGTTTGAATGAATCTCACAAGAGTTCAGCAACTACTACCCTATAGCTTCTAGGAACTTCAAGGGACACTGGTTTCCTCAGTGCTATGACCTTGAATTCTCTGCCCTCCTCTGACTCCCCAGCTACCAGCTCAGGAAGCACCTGTCGCACCTCCTGCACTTGAAGCAGCTTGGAGCCAGAGATATGGACAGATGGAACCGAGAGTGCCTGGCTTTCATCCTCCAGGTTTGGAGGAAGGAACTGGAACTGAAACCCCCAAAGACCATGGCAGTAAGCAAGACCACCAAGAGTCCACCCAAGGGCAGCTCAGGCCCCAAGCCCACCAGGCACTCAGTGCTCAAACAGATCTACGGTAACTGTCCTTCTGTGTACTCTATGGTAGCACCCCCAAAGTGTGTCACCTCAGATTTTGAAACACGATTTAATTACATTGGGCAAACGTCCATATAGGTAGGAACTTTATTAACAGCCAAAGAGAATTCTCATCATATTTATGCCTCCCTTGCAGCAACTCTGGGTTGGAATTGGTTTCATGAAGCATTCTGATCTCAACTAAGAGAGCCTTACTGCCAAGAGATCATCTGCTGGGCTTCCTGATGGAAGCCTCACCACACAAGCTCTCTAGACTGCTGCCGGGTTTCCCCTTAAATTCTCATTAGAGGATCCCAGGTCCAGGCCGACCCTGCCTGCCTCATGCTGACCTTCCCTGCGCTTAGATAGCACAGAGCTGCCTGTCTATGGGAACACCCCAGATCCAAGCACTAAAGTACATGCTTGTTTGGCAAATAAACTGCTGCATACTGAAACCCTTTCAGCTCTGGAAAGTGCCTGATTCGCTCCTCGATGGAGGGAACAAAAGTTAAGGCACCTTCACAAACAGATCTGTGGCCCTGGCAGCAAAATCTCCAGACTTAACCCCAGACTTATGTGGTTCTCCACATATCTAATTTATCTTGGTGGACACCTGCAAGCTCAAGGCTTCACCTCAATAAGAAGTTCAGCACTTGGTCAGGCTACAGCTGTCACTGGTTAAAAAACAGGTAATTGTTGGTTGATTTCAGGTTCTCAAGAAGGGAAAGTACGTCAGCCCACAAGATCTTCAAAAGCCCACTCTGTGCTGGGTCTGAACTCAGGTAAGGCAGTCCCTACATGGGCAAAGCAGACAGGGGGACCATGTGAGAAGCACTTCCCTTTTCTGTTTCATCCCCAAAGGTGGAGACATTAGAGCAGACTGCCAGGGGGTTCCAATGGCCAGTTGATTTCAGGACTGCATGTTTTTCATCCCCCTTTCATGGAATCATCACCACAATAAACATCTCTTCTTCAGAAGAGACAGTTATTTTTATAACCCAAAACTATAACATTACCTCCAACAGAAATAATAAATAGCACCTATTACTGATCACTTTACCATACTTGTTCACATACAGGAAGGGTAAGCACAAATACTGTTATTGTTCAAAGTAATATCCTGGGAGTTCTTATTCTGTTTTGGTTTCCCATTAAGAACCACCATCTCCTCCTCAAAGATGGGAGGAAGTCCTTTTACTACAAATTCTGGCTTTTGCCTTTTAGGGCCACCTCAGGAGGACATTTTAATAGCAGGTCCAGCTCAGGTTCAACTGTCCATACTTTGACTCACACAGGAACAGTTCAGGGAACTTTCTTTTTAGCCCAAGACAAGAGTGTCTTACTCAGGGCCCCTCCATTCATGCCAGCATTAAATGTGGGTGATAAGTTCAGTGCTGTCAGCAGTTAATGCCAGGTCTAGTGTTTCTCATAGGTGGCTATGGCAACACGCTCCCCCCAGTCCCTGATCCAGTCATCCGGCAGGAACAGGGTGCAGCTGCGGAGGTGAACAATGACTGTCAGCAAGAACTTTAATATTCATTTAGTTTTTGATGGGGGAAAATCTGGAGATGGGACAGTAATTACTACCAAAGCTTTAATAAGAGTTGGGCAATTCATGTGACATAGGCAGGCTGATCAGGGCAATTAGAAACTCAAAAGGAATCAGGCCCATATTTCTAGGTTTAAAAGAAACACACACACACACACACACCTCTAGTTATCTTGAGTGAATTGAAGAATAGTTTCAAAAACAACTGTTTGATACAATTACTTTAAGACGTAGCATTTTTGGTATTTTGGTATTTTACTCAGTCTCAAGAAAGTCAAAGACTACCATATCTTTAAAAAATGAAGGTGTTTAACAGCATAAGACGTTTTAAGTTAAAGGACTCACAGTTAAAGACAGAAAAAACGAAATAGTCAATAGTTTCTTAGAACTATATATGAATTATCAGCTTGTTTATTCTACACTGGCTTGAAAATAGATGAGGACGGAAGAGAATCTTTTCCTGAACCCAAGCTTAAGGACAAAGGTTTTATGAGGCCCACCTACCTACCCATATTAATCATTAACCTTGAATAAAGCTGATGGGCAGAGCAGCAAGCTAGTTAGCTGCAGCCCATGTTTTATTCAGAATACATGTCTATACATTTCCATGAAATAGGCATGACTTGGACAGACATATTTGTTTCTGCAACATGGCGTCACAGATGGTCAACTGAACCAAGGAAGACAAGCCGTTTGTTTTGGTCTTTACCTTGAGTATAACTTTTTGCTTTGAGGGACTTCCCTGGCAGTCTGCGCTTCCATTGCAGGGGCATGGGTTCCATTCCAGGTCAGGGATCTAAGATTCCACATTCCTTGAGGCACAGCCAAAAAGTTTGTAAAAAGTTTTAATATTTTTTGCTTTGAGAATTCCATCGAGTTAAGGATGTCTGACTTTTGTTCACTGTTTACTTAGCTTTAGTGCATTGTTGGGCATATTGTAGATGCTCAGATCTGAGTTCAGACTGTGGCTACTAACCTTCAACTCAAGGAGATGTTAGTGCTTTTCTCTCTTAAAAGGAATAGAAAGTTAGCTGGATGAACAAACTCCTTGGACTATTTCTTTACATGCATCCAGGAAACAAACAATTGCATTCTCCCCAGTCTTCCCACCCACCTGCAAACCATGCACACCCATAAAGAACAGCAGCATCATAATGGATCAGAGAACAGAGAGAGAGAGAAATGTCCCAAATTTGGAGGCCCATCTCATTAAAAACTTCCTCTAAAAAAAATCCCATTCCAATTAATGGAATAACCATGGCTTAGTAAAAATGGTACCACCTGTATGAATGCAGAATATCCCTGCCCACCTACAGAGGGGTATGCAGATAACAAGACGACTTGATATACAGCAAAGCAGCCAGAAAACATCAGAGTTCCGAAACAGTTCACTTCAGCTTTATTGAATAACAGTAATAAAAACAGAAGAGAACTATTATCTTTGTAACTTTTTAAAAAAACTACTCACCTTTCATCCTTGCTTCTTTGCTTCACAGCAAGTTAGGAGCAACATTCAGCAATACAGCCTCCACAGCGTCTCTGAACCCCTTGGGGCCTTAGCATCCTCATTTTGTGTTTGAGAGGGTTGAGTGCACCACGAGTTTTCCAACGGTAGCATCCTGTCTTAACTGTCATGTTAAGAGGAGATGTAGAGAAAGCAGCATCATAGTGGTTATTTCAAACAAACTGAAGACCTGTGTTCCAGTCCTAGCTCCTCAGGCACCTGCCCCATCACAGTCGTCAAGGTTCTTCCTTAAAAAGATGTCAAGTATCTTTGAGAGGATGGAAAAGGAGGGGCTTATGTCATTCTGTCTCAACCATAAACCATCACCTTTTTGGGCCCATGGATAGTCCAAACCTAAACCCCTTTTCTTCCCCACCCTGCCCTTCAGCATTAGTAATTTGGGTATCTGTTATTTAACAGTGAGCAACTTGCAGTGTATTCACCTCCTTGAGAACAGTGGAAGATCACAGAATTTTTCTTACAACCTGCAATCAGCTAACCCATCAAGAAACAAACTAAAGCTTCGACTGCCTCAGGCAGGCAGACTATGCCCGGGGGGCTCGGGTAGCTAGTGCAGACTTCAAGTTCTCTGATGAGCGCTTACACTTCAGGCAACTTTAATATCCCAAAGCCTTATTAGCCTGAAAATGTGGTACAACTGAAAAGAAATGTGTTTTCCTTCTGCTCTCACATAGCACTGTTTTATAGTCTTCACCTGCACTGAAAGGACCAGGGTAGTCCATACCTGTGCAGAACCGCCCATCTGCCTCCACTTCAGTCGGACTGGAAAAGACTTTATAGTAACCATGAGTCTATGCAGAACTAAGAAAAGTGAGCACTGACGATGCTGCTGGGTTGGGATTTCTCCCTGCCAGCTGGTGCAAGCCTGGCTTTGTTGACTCCAGTCTGAAGAACCTAAGTGAGATGGGGAGGAGCCTGGCCCACAGCAACTGCCTTCAGCTCACTACTTTTCTGGAATCAAATGCAATGGACTTCATTACGGACACCACATCCTGTTTTAATTTTTAGACCAGAGTCATGACCCAGTGTTTGCTTTTAGAGATTTTAAGACTGTACTAGGTATACCGTTGATGGCTTACATTTTAGTTTCCACGTCAGCCTCTGGAAGCCACAGGTGGCTGCCATGTCCTCAGTAAGCGGCGTTCCTTCTGCTGAGCACCGGCGGCTGCACCTGGCCCCAAGGCCTCAGTCGGCAGGCCTACAGACCAGATCATTCATGCATAGGGTGCCAGCTTGGGCCTTAACCTCCTACTTCTATTTTCTGCCTGACCTGCAGAGGTGAGCCATCTTGTCAAACTGCCTTTCCTCTGGCACTGTGCGAACTATGCATTCCAGCTCTTGAAGAACATCTGGTTTAAATAAAATCAGTGATTATGGGCTTCTTCATATCTTCTAAGGGCAAAGCTACTAGGAATTTAGACAGGCAGAAACAATGACATATTAGGCTCACAGGTATTTCTAGGACTGCTTAAGATTACTGCCACCCCTGTCTTGACAGTAAGAGATGGGAAACAATAAAGTGTTAAACACCTGATTTTTAACACTTGGCTAATTACATCATTATTGTGAAAATGATTATAACAAAAATTATAATCACTAGTAGAAAAATCATTTTTTAAGAGTTTTGCAGCTCAGACCAAACATCACTTAGGTATAGGAAAAGTCACAACAATGGGAGTACTATCTTGAAATCCTGCTAGAAATCCTCTGTAAACAACACAACTCCAAGGCGAGAAGCAACCACTCCCAAACCAAACCAAAATCTAGTCTGTTGCTGTCTGAGTGAACTGGGACTGAGAATACACAGAATGAGGTTTGCCTAGATGGGGCCAAAAAGATTCAGCTGGTTTCTTAGAATATAACAGAAGGTACCATATTATTGCTCTGTATTTTATATATACTTAGCTATGAAGATGTATATACTTAACCACACATCACACACTAATCCAAGAAGCCAGCCTGTGCATCAGTGGCAACTCCCAAGCATTATTTTCCTGTTTCAGTGCAAAGGAAGGTTCATAAACAGCTTCTTTAAAAGTTCAGCTTTAATGACAAACATTTATGACATCAGTCTCTCTTCAAAATTAGATGTGAATAAACAGTTTCCAACAGAGGTGCTGCAGTGCCTTTTCAATACACTGTATTCAATGCGTTGGGGCCCTGGGGATGCCCAGTGATGTACACGTTGAAGCAATAATGTAAGTCTGTAAGCCACTGCTCCTGCACACCTCCGCTCTTCAATGTCTGCAAAGAAAACAAGAATAATGTGAGAGTGGTACCAAAACTGCTTCCTGATGGTTTTTATCACACCCAAACAAAATCTCAAGAGTCCCTTGCAGTAGTATCATCATCTATAAATTACCACAGTAAATCTCAGTGAAAAGGGAACCTACTACTGGGGGATTACCACAGGGAGTTAAAACTCCTAGTTTCATCCTCAAGCACAAGTGCTACCAGTTTCTTGTTGGGTCTCTTCCCTCCCACCTCTGCTAGGCACTAATGAAATTGCACCATTAACCACCCCTTACTCTGTATTTCTGCCCTTTTGCATTCTAGAATCTCATGATCTCTGCATTAACATCAACTGAGAATAATAATTCTACAGGACTCAATTTGTCATTCTTATACAGATAGGCTGATTCTCCAAATTCTTGACTTCCTTCTATTTCTGAATTCTGCTTCATCTTCCATTATTGAAGAGATTCAGAATGCATCCTATGTTTATGCATGTATAAGCTCTATGACTCTGAAGTATTATTATATATACCAATTAATAACTTCCTCCAATCAAAAAAACCTCATTTCAACTCTCCAAACCAAAACACTCAAATGAATCCTTAAGAAACAGAGCTGCCTGCCCCAGGTGAACACAGAACCAACTGTTGGACAAAGCTGAAGCCTACAACTTCCAGCTTCTTCCCCCTCTCCAGTGACCTAAGTAACCAGAAATAGGTCTGCAGTTTATTCCTGCTAAATTTCCTTAATGGCAGCTAACATTTGTTGGGTATTTAATAAATGGCAGTTACAATATAAACTTTACTTGGATGATTTCATTTTGGTCAACAAAACCCAACAAAGTTGCTACTATTTCCATTTCTACAGCTAGGAAAACAAGCTCAGATAGGTTTAAAAAAAAAAAACTCACCAAATCACCACAGTCAATCAATAGAATCTATCACAATCCAGGCAGGACTGACTCTGATGTCTGTACCTTTTCCAACTAAGCTGCCTGCCACCTTAATTTAGTTCGAGTATTTTAAGGCTTTTAGTACTGATTCTGGAATCAGTGACAGTACCAGGGGATGTCTTAAGAAACCACCACACTGGGCTTAATCCCAGGAGTCTGTCAAGGTGCAGGAGCCCTGGCCTCCCACAACCACCTCTGTGCCCATGAATCTAGTACAAGCAGTAGGCGGCCCTGTTCGTGCTTCTTACTGTGATATTCTTGATGATCTGCTGCACTAAGATGGCGTTGGTCAACATGTGGGTCCTGAGGGGTGCATGCTGCAGCAACAGGCGGAGCAGCTGGCCCACTACAGGCAGCTCCTCAGGCCCAGCTCTGTTCACCCGCAGGCTCTGCAGCATCAACCTGAGGACTCGAGGCAAGAGGGCCAGGACGGAGACACAGACCCCCCAGAGCTTGTCCCTGCAAAACAAAGAAACATGTCAGTGAATGGACACATACAGGAGAGGGGCCCTTTCCATACTTCCCAAGACTGAAAAATGTCCTTTTAATGAGAAACAAAGTGTTTTCTGATAAAACCCCACAAACTAAAACTAGTAAGAACTGAGTTTCATTGAGAGCTAAGTAAGCAAATGCAGTGAAGAATTAGCTGCGTTCCCCTATCTTAGGGGTTTCAGAAAGCCTAGCAAGCAGCATTTTCCTGGGCAAGTCATTCATGAAGCCCTAGTGATCATATTTAACACAAAATTCACCAGAGAAAGACCTGTACATACATATTATTCTCTACCAGTGAACATTATTCAACTGTTGTGCAATACCAAAGGTCAAAGGGGAAAGAATATCCCACTGGTAAAAGAATAAGAAAAGAACCTCATGAAACTCTAAGCCCCTGACCTGGATTCTGAGCTTCTTCAATGTGTTAGAACAGGGCAAATTTGCAGAGAAATATGTGCTCACAAGGAACCAAAAGGCATCTGAGAAAATAGCCAGTCAGGGAACTATCATGGACCAGAGACAGTAAATCCAAATTTCAGGGAGCATTTTTCTTTTGGTAACTTTATAGAACAGGAACAGAAATGTTTTATGAGAGTGGTAAATGGTCTAACCACAGTCTAGAAAAGTGTCAATTAAATGGAGGAAAAGTCCACTGGCTGCTAAAGGCTCTAATCTTAGTCTGTTACGGTTTTAAGAGTGCATAACCGTCCCAGTCCCAAGACTTTCTAAGAAAACCTGACTACCTCTAGACACAGAAGCAGCAAACCTTTCACCATCTGACCTCCCTCCCCAAGTCCACATACAGCAACTTCATCAAAGGTGGATACTGAATCCATCATAAGGCAACCAAATCCTTTTATTGGAGACTTATTCAGCCTGTAGACTCATGCACAGCCAGGTCAGGACAGCCGTGTGCAAGAAGAGAAAGTCAGACTGAAAGACACAGTTAATGATGAGGCAAAGGCACAGAGATGATAACTACACAATCTAGCAAAGACTAGAGAAATCCACTTTGGTTCTTCCTGGGTTTCAAATTCCTACCTGCACAATTCCTACCCTCTGGGGTTTTGTTTAAAAAAACAAGTCACTACTGTAATGACCCAAAATATTCATTTTCTACTTGAGTGAATTTCAAATAACTGGATCAAAACTTCTGAAAGGACTCATAGATTCTACATCATACCAAATTAAGTATACTGAGGGGATGAGTGGTTTAGAATTTCACCTTCACACACCACAATTAAAACTGTCAGGTCAAAAAGAAGATGACCTGAGGAACCACAAATGATGGAAGCAATACCATTTGAAGAGTCATTCTTAGGTTTTTCTAAGAGTTGTCATGTACAAAAATAACTGTACTTAACTATAAATTATTTAAAGGACAGAACCAGAACCAATGAAGTTGAGATTTTAGCTCAACAGAGAACAACGGTTCTAAACCACCCTAAAGGAACGGATGAAAGCCATTTCATATATAATTTTCAGGAGTCCCACTAACTGAAAACTTCTGATACATTCTTGTCAGATAATACCAACCAATCTTCCACCCCCTAAACACAGAAATATGGATAATATACTTAAAAAAAAATACAGCCAAGCTCAAAAGCTAGAATGGTGAACTCTCTAGGTGCCAGCAACTGACAGAACTCCTATAGATATACAGGGGCACAAACTGGATGTGGGATTTTAGGACTCGTTTTCAACAGCCAACAGCTTCGGAAGATAAGGCTTCAGCCCCAGGTATAGAAGGTGGGGAGCTAAGAACTGGGCTCCCTGCAGAGAGCTGGAAGCCAGGAAAAGGCAAATGTGAAACTGCCCACAGGGAGGTCTCCACAGACTCTCACAACAGATGAATTCAGAGAAAGTTATACAACCCCAAACATGAGGCTGTTTCTTCATCCCCATGAGAGACAATTTCTAGAGCCTGACCTGCTCCCCAAAACAAGGGAGAATTCCCACACCAGAGAAACAGCGAACAAAACAAACTGACAAGAAATTTACCACCAATGAATGAAGAATAAGCAAGAATGACAAAGAGCCAAGCAAAAACTCAAAATGGATCAAAGGGAAAACAACTGCTGACAAGACAAAAACTCAACAGAAGGGTTAAAGAATTAGCAAAATGGAAGATGTTAAGAGAGGACAGAATCAGATGCTCCGTATGTTTAAAAGGAGTTTTTAGGAGAGAACAGAAACAGTGGGTGAGGTAATAGAAATAAAAACGGTACTTCCCATACCTGGAAAAAAAAAAAAACTTGTCCTCAGATTAAAGAAGTTAAGTCTCAAGCAGGGTAAATAATAACAAACCTACACTAGGATATAACCTGACTTTCAAGACAACAAAGAGAAAAGAGTCAAAAACCATGGAAAAGAACAGACTATCTACAAGACAAGAGGGCTCAGCTGAACAGCAGATCTTTCATTAACAGAGTCCAGGAAACAATACAACAGCTTCTTCAGAGTACCGTGGCCACAGTTTTGAATACCTCAATTGGTCAAGCCCGAATTTTTGGTTAGCACTTGTGAAGTTCCCAGCAGTTTGACTGGCATTCTCATTATCTGTAATCTCACAATTACCTCGTGTAGGAGGGTAGGAGCAGCCCAAAAGGGAAACTTAAGTACCTAAGGCTCGGGCTGCCAACCCTTTCTTGTGCCTAAGTAACATCATCCGGAGATATAGTCCTGGTAGTATCAAACTTTCCAATACCCAGCACAAAACACTTTTAAAACAGAATTTTTAAACAAGCAAAATGTATTAAATACACTGAATTTTGTCAGTCCAACCACATACAATCAAAGCAGAATGTTCTATAAGAAACTAAGAAGACCTCTGAAACATAAGTGTACCACAAAGGGCCTATATTTCACAGGAAATGACAAAGAGCAAAATACCTATTTCATAAACGGGGATGCTCATTATAAAATTTTTATAACCTTGAGAAGTTCCTTGCTATGTGCAAAGGTTTTTTCTTGAGCTATGAGACCTAAAGTTTGATGATGTGTAAGAAAAGTACTGTCAGATCTATTTATTTTTGTGTAAATTTTACAGGATATTAACAGTGAAATCTACCAAGTTTTAAATACACACAACACTGTGGGAAAAATCCCAATCAGTAAGTATAGTACATTCATAAGACGGAATACTACAGAGCAAGGGCACCAGACCACAGCCAATCCTGCTTGCAGACTGTATTTGTAAATAACATTTTATTGGAACATAGCCACACATATTCATTTATGTATCATCTGATGCTGCTTTCATAGGATCAGGGATTGCTGAGTCTGACAAGTTCTGACAAAAACCTAAAATATTCACCATCTGACTCTTTACAAAGAAAGAAGTTTGCTGATTCCTGGTAGAAACAAAATGAATTACATCCTTAAATCAACATGAGTAACTCTCACAATGATGATGAAAATCAAGTCACAAAAAATACACTATGATTCCTTTTATATCAAACTCTTAAAACATGCAAAACAAAAATGAATCATTTATAAATGCACATAAAATTTTTAAATAAAAAGGCAGCAAAGTGACTAACACAGAAGTGATCTCTGGAGGTGTAAAAGAGAAATGTTAACTATGGAAAGGACATGTTTAGGGTGCATGCTGATAATGTTCTATTCCTAAACCTGGAATTTAGCTAAATGGATGTTCAGTTTATACTCCTTAAACTACTTAAATGTTTTATACAATCATATGTATGACATATCTCTATGACACTTAAAAGCTCAAAAAAGACTTGAAAGGCAAATGTCAAAATGTGACAGTGATTTTTATTTTCTTATATGTGCTCATCTCTTAAGACTGTTTAACAACCTTCTTGCAGTGAACTGTAAACAGCATACTGAAAAGAACATAAACATGAGAATACTTTTTGAAAATGAAAGTGAAATCTTCCATACTATCCTAGAAGCTTTAGTCTAAAAATTATACAGGAACAAAAGTAATAATTAAAAAACACCAGCATCTTAGAACAATTTGCTTAAACCCATGAATTTAAAATTTGACTCTACCTAGTTCTAATGAAGCCCAAACAAAATACAAAGGCTCGTATTAATGAGTCCATTCTTCTAAATTTTTTCTTGCTAGATCTATAGCAAAGTTAAGGAAAGCTGCCAAGAAACTCTATAATACCATTTAACTTTTCAAATTTGTAGCTTACAAGAAAAAACAAAAACTAAGACTGCTATTCCACATCACAAAGGGGATTCACAAAAGAACAAAGAAGCAGGTAGCTAGGGATATACAAACTCTAAAAAAGAATTAGATTTTGCAAATATCTTTTATGGATTGACTGAAGGGAGTTGAACAAGTAGGGAAAAAATTAAAAGTTAAGAGTACAAAACTGTTACCTTTTTTTTAGATGTTCTGCTTCTCCTTTCTCTAAAGTAAGCAGAAAATAAAGCAGACTGTAGCAACAAGAAGCCAGAAACGGCAGTAGAGTTTCACTAAGTACACACGTATGATCCAGGAGCTTACAGATAACACCCAAAACACAGCCGGCTGTGCTGTCAGGAATTACAGTCAATCCAACCTAGGCAGAGAAATATGAGGTGAATGACCTCTGCACAACAGCCCTTCTCCCCAGAATAAAAACACATACCATCACCTGGACAGTTAACCTCCCATCACTACTGGTGGCTCAGATGGTAAAGAATCTGCCTGCAATGTGGAAGATCCAGGTTTAATCCCTGGTTTGGGAAGATCCCCTGGAGAAGGGAATGGCAACCTACTCCAATATCCTTGCTGGAGAATCCCACGGACATAGGAGCCTGACGGACTACAGCCCATGGGGTCACACAGTCGGAGATGACGTACCGACTCCACTACTACTGGTGGAAATGCGTGTAACCACAACACATGCCACGCCACCCACCGCATCCGAAGGTCCTATTTCCTCTGACAACTGAACGGCTACCTGAAATGACTCTGAAAATATTTAAACTCAAGAAATACTATCAATCCAATCCCCCACATCCCCTTCAAGACAAAGTCTCTTAAATTTTCTAGATGTTACAATTTCTACTGTTGGCCAGAAATATTATTTAAAAGGATTATTTCATGCATCCAAAGAAAATCTTGATACCAACAATCACATTTACATGAACCTGAGTATTCAGACTGGAAAACACTAATCTGGCACCACCCTCATCCCAGGAAATTAAATGCACAAACCAGAGTTCATTTTACAATTATCCTTCCCCTGCCCTTTGATTTGACCGGTCATTCAGACAAAACCAAAGAAAATCATCTGCACTGGAGCAAGGTGATACTATACTTACTCCTGACTGCCTCACTGCCCCAGACCAAGACAGGGGACACCCTGGCACACTGGCTCACCTGGACTCTACTGTATAAACAGGCATTAAGGTGGACTCTAACTTGTAACGTTAAGTATACATAGTTAAAATCTCCTGCAAGCAACTCTTGAGTGCTCATAGTCTGCAGGCTCTGAGGTCTTAACCTTTCTATCAGGCTGTCTGAAGAAAGTGACCAAGACTGACTGGAATGCTGATCTTGGAACAATGAGTTAAAAAAAAAAAAAAAAAAAGATGGGGATCTTTGCAGATACAATGTATATGGATTGGAAGTTTAATAGCAGGAAGAAAAGGATATTGAGAATTCAAAGTGGTAGCCTTCCAACTTGAGGGAAGTAAAGAAAAGGGGGTATGCATGTGCCTATAAAATTATCCAAACAAGTTACAGTCCCTTGAAGAAAAGGGGGCTCTCCCTTGCACTGTAATATATCATTATACTAAAAAGTCAAAGATCAAAGTGTAAAGGTTAGAGGAAGTTAAAAGCAAAACCCAGGCATACCTAATGAGAATTCAATACCAATGGGAACAAGAGACACCCAGAGGCCAAAAGACAAATAAGTTTCATGGCTAAGCTGTTTCCAGTGACCAGGCCTTGAGCCTGTGAGGTGACAGCCCTACTCCACACCTCACCCCTTCTAGGTATGACACTAAGCACATGTTCATGAAAGCATTTCAAGTCAGAAAGACCCAAGGTATCATTTTAAGGTCTTTCATTGCTCATGTGTAGAGAGTAAGGTCCTGGGAAAAGCAAAGGATTTCCCGAAGGTCACAGAATTAATTAACAACAGCCAGCAAACAAACCAAGATTTCTCAGTTCTCACCACAGATAAGAGGCCATGAAATTATTAAGCTTGGATTTCTGGACACTCACTCTCTCCCTGATTATGGCAAACCAAATCTTAGCAGGTGAATCTCTATGCTTTTGTGCAACAGAAAAAAATTTTAAGTATATTTACCAAATGCTTACTGATGGCAGTCTGCAGGACGTCAAAGCTTTGGCTTCGGACAGGGACAACCAATAAATTGTGACAAACTGTCTGTCAGAAAGGAGAAAACCAGTACCAGATCAGAACACTGTAGGTCAGAAACAAGTCCATTAGATTTTTTTTAAACCCACTTGATCTACATATCAAAAAGAAACTCAACAAGAAGTGACTCTAAAAATGAAAACATCAATCAATCAATCCTCATATATATGGGTTAATTTTCCAAATAATTCATTTATTAAATACTTACTGAGCACTGTGGAGAAGGAAACGGCAACTCACTCTGGTATTCTTGCCTGGGGAATTCTATGGACAGAAGAGTCTGACAAGCTACCAAATATGGGGTCACAAAGAGTTGGACGCAACTGAGTGACTACCACACAAACTGAGCTAGTCGTGTCGGGCGCTACGCATAGGAGTGAAAGACTGAGAAATTTCCGTCGCACAGCCCTCGGGTAGCTTGCAATCAACCAAGGTAGAGCCTACATTCCCATTAAATAAGTGCTACAATAGGGAAAACACAAGACTAAACAGAAGAACTGTACAAAAAAGATCTTCACAACCAAGATAATCACGATGGTGTGATCACTCACCTAGAGCCAGACATGGAATGTGAAATCAAGTGGGCCTTCGAAAGCATCACTATGAACAAAGCTGGTGGAGGTGATGGAATTCCAGTTGAGCTGTTTCAAATCCTGAAAGATGATGCTGTGAAAGTGCTGCACTCAATATGCCAGCAAATTTGGAAAACTCAGCAGTGGCCACAGGACTGGAAAAGGTCAGTTTTCCTTCCAACTGAGTGAACTCTGGTAGTTGGTGATGGACAGGGAGGCCTGGCGTGTTGCGATTCATGGTGTCGCAAAGAGTCGGACACAACTGAGTGACTGGACTGAACAATAGGGAGGTCTCAGTGATATAAACAAAGAGCTGACAAAAGCCTTTCTCCCATTTGGTGGAAAAATACGTCATTGAAAAAAACATGATCCAGAAAATAGAAATACCACATGCAAATTATTCTGCCTCTTATTCCCTAACGGTAAAAGAACAGTCTATAAGGAAGAAAAAGATGAATGAGATGGGAATCAAATCTCTAGTATTTTTTATTTTCTAAGATCTCAAGAAAACAAGAAGCAGAATGACAGCATCAAGTCCTTCAGAGAATCACAACACAACTCCAGAAGCCGATGGAATGCAGTACCAAAATGAAGTCTGTAGAAAAATCCCGTGGGGAGACAAAGCTAAGGCTAGTGGAAAGAAGACTATGATTCTAGGAAGAGAAGGAATAGTCAAGATAAACTCAAGAGAACTGTCAATCCTCAAAAATCAACGGTATCTGCATTATGTCTCTATAAAACCTCTTGCAGAGTGATACTACCCAGAGTTTTCACAGGGCAACTGTCTTCTCTTTTAAACCTGTAGGTAACAATGTAAACAGGATATTTTCAATGCCATCTTCCTTCTTCAAAATGAGCACAGTGAATATTATCATTCATAAAAGGTAAATCATATTTGAAAGGCCCATTCAATAATAAATGATCACTCAATCCCCTCCTTTTGCGCTTCTGCCTCCCTCCCCCACTGAACGAATCAGTTCTGAAGCTACTGCGTGAGGCCAAGCTAGACATCAGCACTAGAGTCAATGGGCGAGCTTCAGTGGCCCAGAGTCAGTTATCTGTTAACAAATAGAGGTGCTCTGTCCCCAAGAACTGGAGTTCAAATGGGATGAGAAAGATGCCCGCAGGGGAAAAGGGTGGCACCAAAAGGAGACGATCACAGACAGAGGAAGTGACCAAGTAGGTAAATACATTAAGTAAATGGAAGTCGGGTTTCCCACCATCAGAAAAAGCAGGAACAAAAGGGAAAGGAGAAAACCAGAAGGAACCCCATGGTGTTGAATTCCTGATTTCTGTTCACTGATAACGTCTAGGAACAGCAACATCAACTAGCAACGAACACACTTATAAGAGTCCAGAATTGTTTCCTAAAATCCATTCTCCACCTAAAGGAAAACTGGGCTTCTTAAAGAAATAGCTGATTGCTGGGCCGGGACAGGGAAACTACAACATGAATCTGAAACAATCTGTGATACAATAAAGGCAGCACAGCTAACCCTTGAACACATGGGGAGGGGATTAGAGGCACAGCCCGCTGTGCAGGTGAAAATCCACACGTTAACAGTGGGCCCTCCACATCTAACCTTGTTCATATCTGCAGATTCAACCATGGGTCCAGGGAGTAATGTAGTATTTACTACTGAGATAAATCTGCATGTAAGTGGGCCTGCACAGTTCACACCTGTGTTGTTCAAGGTCAACAGCACTCAGAGAAACATGAGGACATGTCAAAAGAACAAAGACGTTTGCTTCCAGGAGGACCATGGCAAACATGAATATCACAATTAATAAAGATAGTAAGGAATTTTAACCCACTGGGAAATATAAGAAACTATACTAACAAAAAGAAATAAATGAATAAAAGAGAAGACCAAAAAGAAATGATATTTGCACTGTTTCAAAACATCATAAAATATTACTAAAAAAGGGGAAAAAATAGAGTGGAGGTGACCAGAGACCACTTACTCAAGTGGTCAAAGTGAACATCTAATGGGACAAATCAAAACCCTGCACCATCTGACAAGCTGCCATCAGAAACCCACAGCCATCACTCGTGTCATACTCCTGCCACATTCTTTCCACATGTGGAAATAAACCTGAATTGAGAGAAGTTTTACAAAATAACTGTCCTGCAAAAAAGACGCTTACTCCTTAAAAGAAAAATTATGACCAACCTAGACAGCATAGTAAAAAGCAGAGACATTACTTTGCCAACAAGCGTCCGTCTAGTCAAGGCTATGGTTTTTCCAGTAGTCATGTATGGATGTGAGAGCTAGAGTATAAAGAAAGCTGAGCGCGGAAGAATTGATGCTTTTGAAGTGTGGTCTTGGGGAAGACTCTTGAGAAACCCTTGGACTGCAAGGAGATCCAACCAGTCCATCCTAAAGGAAATCAGTCCTGAATGTTCATTGGAAGGACTGATGTTGAAAATGAAACTCCGATACTTTGGCCACCTGATGTGAAGAACTGACTCATTTCCCTGATGCTGGGAAAGACTGAAGGTGGGGGACAAGGGGACAACAGAGGTTGAGATGGTTGGATGGCATCAGTGACTCAATGGACATGAGTTCAACTCTGGGAGTTGGTGATGGACATGGAGGTCTGGTGTGCTGCAGTCCACGGGTTTGCAAAGAGTCAGACACAACTGAGTGACTGAACTGAACTGATTCTTCAAAAATGTCAGGGTCAATGAATGACACTGCTTTATCAGCAAAGTCTATGTACTATTCTAAATGTTTTGTTGTCATTTCAACAATCTTTACAACATCTTTACCAGGAGTAGATTCATTTCCTCATTCTTTGCTCATTCATTAGAAACAACTCTTCATCGGTTCAAAGTTTTATCATGAGATATCTGCAATTCAGTCACATCTTCAAGCTCCATTTCTAATTCTAGTTCTCTTGCTATTTCCACATCTGCAGTTACTTCCTCCACTGAAGCCTTGAACTCCTCATGAAGGTTGTAATCAACTTCTTCCAAACTCATTTAATATCAATATTTTGACCTCTCGCTACGAATCACAAATGATCTTAATGGCATCTACAAGGTGAACTCTTTTCCAGAAAGTTTCCAATTTACTTTGCTCAGATCCATCAGAAGAATCTCTAATTATGGCAGCTTATAGCTTTAGAAAATGTATTTCTTAAACAACAAAACTTGAAGGTCTAAATGACTCCTTGATCCATGGACTGCAGAATAGATACTGTGCTAGCAAGCATTAAAAAAACATTAATCTCATCGTGTATCTCCATGAGGGTTCCAGAATGACCAGTGTTTTGTCAATGAGTAGTAATACTTTGAAAGGAAGCTTTTCTTCTGTGCAGAAGATATCAACAGTGGGCTTAAAATAATCAGTAAACCATGGTGCTCTGTCATCCAGGCTTTTTCCTTTATAGGACACAGGCAGAGTAGACTTAGCCTAATTCTTAAGGGTCCTAGAATTTTCAGAATGGTAAATGAGCACTGGCTTCAACTTAAAGTCACCAACTGCATCAGCCCCTAACAAGAGTCAACCTGTCCTCTGAAGCTTTGAAACCACTCATTTCTCTCTAGTTAAGACAAGTCCTAAATGGCATCGTCTTCCAGTATAAAGCTGTTTGTCTATACTGAAAGTCTGTTATTTAGTGTAGCCACCATTTCAATCATCATCTTAGCTGGATCTTCTGGATAATTTGCTGAAACTTCCCCATCAGCTATTTCACCTTACACCTTCATGTCATGGAGACAGCTTCTTCCCTTAAGCCTCATGAAACAGTCTCTGCTACCTTCAAACTCTTCTGCAGCTTCCTCACCTCTCTTAGCCTTCAGAGAATTGAAGAGACTTATTAGACTTTTAGGGTTCCCTTGTAGCTCAGTTGGTAAATCTGCCCGCAATGTGGGAGACCCGGGTTCGATCCCTGGGTCAGGAAGATCCCCTGGAGAAGGAAATGGCAACCAGTGCCAGTATTCTTGCCTGGAGAATCCCATAGACAGAGGAGCCTGGTGGGCCACAGCCCATCGGGTCGCAGAGAGTCGGACATGACTTAGTGACTACATCATCATCAGGGTTTTGCTCGAGCTTTGGCTTTGGCTTCAGGGAATGTTGTGGCAGTTTGATCTTCTATCCAGATCATTCAAACTTTTTCCATGTCATCAATAAGGCTGTTTCACTTTCTTATTATTCCTCTGTTCATGGAATAGCACTTTTAGTTTCAAGAACTTTTCTTTTGCATTCACAACTTGGCTAACCAGCATAGAGGTCTAGTTTTCAGCCTATCTTTGCTATCAACATGCTTTCCTCACTAAGCTAATAATCATTTCTAGCTTTTGATTTAAAGTAAGAGATACACAATTCTTCCTTTCACTTGAACACCTGGTGGCTCAGACGGTAAAGAATCTGCCTGCAATGCAGTAGGCTGGGGTTTGATCCCTGGGTCAGGAGGATCCCCCAGAGACGGAAATGGCAACCCACTCCAGTATTCTTACCTGGAGAATTCCATGGACAGAGGAGCCTGGCGAGCTACAGTCCATAGGATTGCAAAGATTTGGATACAACTGAGCGACTAACACACACACACGCTCACAGAGGCCACTGTAGGGTTATTTATTAACTGCCCTAATTTCAATATTGTTGAGTCTCAGGGAATAGGGAGACCTGAGGAGAAGGAGAGAGATAGGGAATGGCTGGCTGGTGGGGCAGTCAGAACACACATATTTTACTAAGTTCACTGCATTATCTCATGTGGGCACGGTTCATGAAGACAATTAATTACAAAGCCCGAAACAATTACAACAGTATTATCAAAGATCACCAATCACAGCTCACTGTAAGAAATAACAATGAAAAAGTGTGAAATATTCCAAGAATTACCAAACTGTGACACAGAGACATGAAGTGTACCCATGCTATTGGAAAGATGACAGACATCCTCAATGCAGCACTGCCACAAAACTTCAGTTTGTAAAAATTCAATCTGCAAGTACAATAAAACACGGTCTACTTGTATGCTAAAGTATGAACTATGGGCATTTTATCAAATAGTTTAAGAAAACAGAAATTCTTTGTACTGCAGTTGTAATTTTTCTCTAAGTCTGAAATTGTTTCAAAATAAAAGTAAACAAAAATACAAACAGAGAGACACACAAACATACATATACATAGGCAATCTTCACTTTTGCAACTACAGTGCTAACTGAAACTTGCATACCTCAGATTCCTGACCTCACAGTGCACAATTCCAGAACAGGCATGGTGATTTGCTACTGTGGAAACTAAGAGTTTTTAAAAAATTTTCTACCTAATTTTATACAGAAATATCATACACATAAAAACTGTTAATAAAATCAGAGGTTTCAAAAACAAAGAAAAATGTTCTATTTCTTAAACTAGAGTAATGTTTTATTATTATTCAGAATTTAGTTAAAAAGTAGTCTTTTCAAACCATTCAAAATTTTATAAATGACAATGAAAATTAACCTTAAAACCTTCCACTGGCTCTGGAAAAGACACTGCCATTTGGGAATGATATCTCTGTCCAAAGGTTCCTTTTCCCTTTGTGATCTTTCCCTTTCAACTATTATTTCCATCATTAACGGCAAGATGATACAATTCTTCCTTCAGTGTTTGGAAGAAATGATCACGAAGATACTAAGTGAACACTGCAAGGTCCAAATCAGAGTATGTTATTTGTGTAAAAGGAGAAGCCAAGAGAATAGATATAATCATTTGTGAAGACACAGAAGTTATTCAAAAGAATACATTTAGAAACTAAGAAAGGGAAGTGGGTGGCTGGGAGACAGGGAATGGAAGAACACTTTTACTATTATCCTTCTATTCTTCTAAATTGTACTTTGTGGGACTTTCCTTGTGGTCCAATGGTTAAGAATCTGCCATCAAGGTAGGGGACACAGGTTCTATTCCTGGTCTGGGAAGATTCCACAGGGCAACTAAGCCTGTGTGCCCGAACTAACGAAGCCCTAGAGCCCATGCTCTGCAGCGAGAGAAGCCACCACAGGGAGAGGCTGCACTCCACAGCTAGAGAGCAGCCCAGAGAGTGACCCCCACTCGCTGCAGCTGGAGAGAGCCTGCACATGGCGGCAGAGGCCTCGTACTGCCACATGTGAATAAATGCATTCTTAAATGTAGTAAGCAGATAAATGAATTATACTTTGTTTAGAAAATCTACTCAGGAAAAAAGGTCCGATTTAAATAAAAAACCACTTCAGACTAAGCAGATGAAACAACTAAGCAAACCCACTCCATGGACTACTAACTTTTTCAAATGAAATAATAATAAAAAGTCAATTTTACACTAAGGCTGTCAAAAACTACATATATTTCAAATAATTTCACATGAAAAGGCCAACTTAAAGGCAAATTTTATCCAGAATAGAACTGGAATCTTAACTTCAAATACTAACAATGAAACTTTCAGATTTTTCCTAATTTATGTCTTCACATTTCAAAGACAGCATCCTTGAAGTTTAATACATGTCCTTGCCAATGTACACTCAGAAATATAACCAATCACATTTTCATGACATGTGTCTTTACACAGATGTGATTCTGAAAAATTAAAATTGTCAGAGAAAAGATTATTGGAGTTGTCCAAGTTATCAAACTAGACACTTAACAAGTCTATGTCTGGAATCTGGGGCCCACTAATCAATCCCCATACCATGCTTTTCCCAATCCCTAACGATGTAGTTTAAAAACAATAGAAACAATCTTACAAAACAACTACTAAGCTCAATCCTTGCAATCTAGTAGTATGCAAGGCCTCAATCTCTTCATGTACTATAGATTAAGATAAAATGCCAGGTATTAAACATGCAGGTTGGTTACCTATTAGTTTTCACTGTTTAAAATCCATTATTTTTTGAAAGCCGATATATGAACATAGTTAGGCACCAGGTAATAAAGAGAACAAAGTGTCCCTGGCATGACCTAAGTATTATGATAAGAGTCAAACAAAACCATGAGAGAAATGTGTTAGATGTCTACAAAAGGTGTAGCCCTAAGATACAGGAAGAACGTAAAGATTATTCTGGAAAAGAATGCAAGAAGTAGTAATTAGGTTAGCTGAATAAAATCAATTGGTATAGCAATAAAACAGATTTAGGTTCTAGAGACTACCCTGTTGAGAACAATGACAAAGGTTGTTTTTTGCTGGAAAAGGCTATGGCCTAGCAATTACGAGTTACAAGAAAAGAATATACAGTCAATGCCCTAACCAAAAACCTTATGTATCATTAAAAAAAAAAAAAAAGCTAGCACAGAACACAACCTCAGAATTTGCAAGAAAGGTTCCAACCAACATTATTTGGGATGACACAACTGCAATCCTACTGGGCAAGTATCGTTCAATGCCAGGAAAGAAACTGAATAAAGAAATTAAAGAAATTAACTAACATATAAATATCTTACAGACTGAAATCCTTAGGACTAGTATTTATGATGCTTTTACATATTTATATATTTGTAACATAAAACATAAAAAAAATTCTGACCATTAGTGTAAAAGATCAGCCCTATAATTCCAATTTAAAACACTATTAACAGCTAACCTAGACTTGTAGTTTTAATTTGAATTTCAATGGCAATCCACTCCAGCACTCTTGCCTGGAAAATCCCATGGACGGAGGAGCCTGACAGGCTACAGTCCATGGGGTCACAAAGAGTCGGACATGACTGAGCGACTTCACTTCATAAACAGTACTGCAACTTAAGATATTAAGATGTACCATGCTTGTAAGTTTATTAAATGTTTTAAGATTTACCATAACAATTGTGAAGGTTTGTCTGAAAACTGAACTATTTACCAAACAGTGAATATATTAAGTTAAACTGTTTTTTAAAGTTTTAAATATGTTTGTAAAAGGGATAAAATATAATTAAAATCTCCTTTTAAAATGATAGCCTAAACTTACTATATTTATCTAAAAAGATTTGTTAGGCTGAACTTTAAAATTCAAGGGAAATTTGGTGTTTAAAATGTAACTTTGATAAACTACATACTAATTCTTTAAAACCAAATGAACTTCCAAATAATTTTTTA
>SJYT01084383.1:0-11686 GCA_006410635.1 Cephalophus harveyi
GATATGTATATATCTCAGGATCATTTGGATGCGAAGAGCCGACTCACTGGAAAAGATCTTGATGCTGGGAAGGATTGAAGGCAAAAGGTGAAGGGGTGGCAGATGATGAGATGGTTAGATAGCATCACCAACTCAATGGACATGAATTTGAGCAAACTCTAGGAGATAGTGAAAGACAGAGGAACCTGGTGTCCAAGGGGTCACAAAGAGCTGGACATGTCTTAGCAACTAAAGAACAACAAAAAAGGATAACTTGGGGCCCATCCTCTCTTTGGCTCTAAAAACTAGGCTTTACTTGGGAAGGCCTTTTAACCAGGGATATGGTTTTTCCAGTGGTCATGTGTGGTTGTGAGAGTTGGACTGTGAAGAAGGCTGAGCGCCAAAGAATTGATGTTTTTGAACTGTGGTGTTGGAGAAGACTCTTGAGAGTCCCTTGGACTGCAAAAAGATCCAACCAGTCCATTCTGAAGGAGATCAGCCCTGGGATTTCTTTGGAAGGAATGATGCTGAAGCTGAAACTCCAGTACTTTGGCCACCTCATGCGAAGAGTTGACTCACTGGAAAAGACTCTGATACTGGGAGTGATTAGGGGCAGGGGGAGAAGGGGATAACAAAGAATGAGATGGCTGGATGGCATCATGGACTCGATGGACGTGAGTCTGAGTGAACTCCGGGAGATGGTGATGGACAGGGAGGCCTGGCGTGCTGCGATTCACGGGGTCGCAAAGAGTCGGACACAACTGAGCAACTGAATTGAACTGAACTGAACTGAGTAATTATTCTTAGCAGACTGTTTGACTCCTCATTTTAAACAATGTAAAAATATTCAGGTGACTACAGTGATAACAAATCTCCATGATTATATTACACACAATCAGTGGTATCAACTATAAGGATATGAGTGAAGAGATTACCAAGTAAAATCCCCAAAGCACACAGCTGCCTGTGTTGATGGGAAATTTGCCAGTTCCATTTTCTCACAAGCTTTCATTTTTAATTTTGCCCTATAGTATCTGTATCTGACTGGGGGCTTCCCTGGTGGCTCAGATGGTAAAGGATCTGCCTACAATGCAGAAGACATGGGTTCAATTCATGGCTTGGGAAGATCCTCTTGGAGAAGGAAATGGTAACCCATTCCAGTATTTTTGCTTGGAGAATTCCATGGACAGAGGAGCCTGGCAGGCTACAGTCCATGGGATCACAAAGAGTCAGACACAACTGAGAGCCTATCACTTTCACTTTCATCTGCATCTAATACAAGCAGTTATAAACATTTCAGATCTTGACATTATAATACATACAATGTTTTTCCTATCAAGCTAGAACTTTAACATACCAAAGGTTTTAATAATTCCTATAATTAAGAAAACTGTTTTTCTAGGTGACTTAGCCCTCAAATGTATTCAACTTAGACACCTTTTGTTTATTTTCATTGCTTTTTTCCTAAAGAAATAGCAGTTATGTAGTATCATTCTGGAGAAGGCAATGGCACCCCACTCCAGTACTCTTGCCTGGAAAATCCCATGGACAGAGGAGCCTGGTAGGCTGCAATTCATGGGGTCACTGAGAGTTGGACATGACTCAGTGACTTCACTTTCACTTTTCACTTTCATGCATTGGAGAAGGAAATGGCAACTCACTCCAGTTTTCGTGCCTAGAGAATCCCAGGGACGGGGGGAGCCTGGTGGGCTGCTGTCTAAGGGGTCGCACAGAGTTGGACACGACTGAAGCAACTTAGAAGCAGCAGTATCATTCTAGAAACAATTTGCACAATGCCTATTCTATATCAAGCCTTGTACTACTGTGCTGATGACACAGGACTGCATAAGATAGACAAGATTCTAACAAGGTCTTACATGCCAGCAAGGAGAGCCAGACAATAAGAACACAAGCAAGTTGTGTTAAGGAGGTTCTCAGTACTGCCCAGAGTGAAATGAGATGGAATGAAGACAGGGTGAGGGGGTTGAGGCAAATGTCTGCTTTAGAAAGGGATTTTCCCAGGAAGCCACAGACCATGGAACATACTTTAGGATAGACTTCCTGACAACCTACTGCTGAATTGAAAAAAATGAACAATGTGAAAGTTATGAGCTAAGTTTTATTGGGGTGAGAAGGAGGACTATATCCCAGGAAATAACATTTCAGATCCCTCTGAAAAACTACACTGACGAGGCAGTAGAAAGTCAACATAAACATGACTTTGGTGAAGGGGGAGAAATGCAATCAAGCACACATTTTTGTAGAAGGTTGCTTCTAGTCTTGTGAAGGCTACTGTTAGTCATGAGGAGCAGATATCACCATGAAAAATTTTAGTGCTTTTCTAGATATGAGGAGCTATAAGAATCAAAATCATAAAATCTTCTCCTGAAAATATCTATTTGAAGGACTTATCTGCCAGTTTTTCCCAGAGCACAGAATGTCTCATTCCTAATCTGCACCCCGAATTCCTTTCAGGGAGTGTTGAGGGTCAGAAATTGTAGCAGCTTGTGATTTAATCCTTGTGGAGGTAGAATGCAAATAGCAATATTTAGCTGGAACTACTTAAGAAAATGTTCCCGATGCATCTTTTTTAAAAAGTATAAACCTGGCTCCAAACCCTGCAATTCATTGGAAGATAGAGAATGTTCCATATGAAGAGTATACTAGGTGGAGTCCAATGATGCTATGAACGCTGTGTTCTGTGTTAGAAGGTAGTGTTCAAACTTGAGTTTCCTGAAGTGTTGAATGACCCCTTACCCAAAGGCCCTATGTGAAATGGCTTTCCTCCTTCCTCTACCCACCAAATGCTTTAAAGTTTAGATGACTTCCAACTCCCTTATGATTTGTAAATTTCTTTAGCATTATAACCAATGTTTGTATAATTTGAGGCTCAGATAGTCTTATACTGTAGCTGCTCTGTGTGTTGCCCTTGCTTTCAAAACCAGTTTATAAACTCTTCTATAGATGTGCCTGCTGCATCTCCTAGCTGGGTCAGCCAAATACCCAGTGAAGGGCCAAATAGCAAATATTTATGTTTAGCAGATCATATATGGTCTATGGTGCAATTTTTTTTTTTTTTTTAACAGCCTTTTAAAGATGTAAAAAAAAAAATTCTTAGCTCACAGCCCATACAAAAAACAATCTGTACTGGATTTGGCCTATGGCTATAGTTTATTGACTGTCTGGATTATTCTAGAACAATCTCTGTGACAGTTTTCTAAAAGCAAAACTTATTTAGGCAAAGAATAAGGACTTAGACACACTCACACAGTTACTTGCAGACACACACCCCTACACAAGTACACACTCACACACCTGCCAAAGAAGAATTCCATTTGAAGACACAGATGGCACAGTGGTTCTTATCCCTGGTTACACATTAGATTCATCTGAGAAGCTTTTTAAAAAACACAGGCTCCAACCCCACTACAAATGAACTGAATCAGAATGTCGAGACAAGAGCCCAGGCATCTGCATTTTTTAAAGCTTATCAGGCAGTCCTATTCTGCAGCCTGATGAAGGACCAGTGCTTTGGAGCTGTGGTTCTCAAGCACTGTCTTGCACTTGTCTCTGGTGCTTGGAAAAACTCATGTTGATGCTCCATCCTCTGAGTTTCTGATTAAAGGTAGGTCTGGGGTGAGGTCCTAGAGTTTGTTTTCTCTAATGATTTCCTAGGTGATTCTGATGTTTCTGGGCTTCCCCAGTGGCCCAGTGATAAGAATCTATGTGTAACGCAGGAGTCAAAGGAGATGTGGGTTCGATTTCTGGGCGGGGAAAATCCCCTGGAGGAGGGCACAACAACTCACGGCAGCATTCTTGTCTGGAGAATCCCATGGACAGGAGCCTGGCGGGCTACAGCCCATAGGGTTGCAAAGAGTCGGACTGACTGAAGCGATTAACACTCACACACGGCTGATGTTTCTGGTCTGGTGCCTGCATTTTGAGAACCATTATCCTAGAGAATGAGAACATGATCCAAGTGAAAGCTTTCCTTTAGGTAGGACTTTTTTATTTGCTTTATTGATTGGTCAGGTAGTTGGTATTTGTTTATTTGTTTGTCCTCAATTTAGAAGTTTCTAGGGCTTGAGTGAAAGAAAGTTGAGTGAGTGAAAGTCGCTCAGTCATGTCCAATTCTTTGAGACCCATGAATGTATCTATATAGTCCATGAAATTCTCCAGGCCAGAATACTGGAGTGGGTAGCTGTTCCCTTCTCCAAAAGATCTTCCCAACCCAGGGATCAAACCCAGGTCTCCCGCATTGCAGGCAGATTCTTTCCAGTGGAGCCGCAGGGGGAGCCCAAGAATACTGGAGCGGGTAGCCTGTCCCTTTTCAAGGGGATCTTCCTGACCCAAGAACTGAACCAAGGTCTCGTGCACTGCAAACAGATTCTTTACCAACTGAGCTAAATATGAGGGAGTAATTTGAAGGCAGGGACCATGTGAAGGCACAGAATAAATTCCTAATAAATATTGGTTTAATTTAAGACAAGGAAAGGGTTACCTGGAACGAGAGTGAGATGGCTTTGCTCCCTCAATGGAGAAAGGAGAAACTCTGAGTAAACAGCTGTAATACTTCAAAACTGCTTTGAACATATCTCCCAGTAACACAGAGAATGCTTAAAACATCAGTTGAAAGAAAACTTAGAAAACCTAGAAAGTCAACAAGAGCAGCCAATTTAGTTGGTTACATATCCTGGGCCCAGTATTGTGGGGAGGCTAACCAAAAGAGAAAACATATCAGCTTCCAAGAAAGTCGATGCCATGAATACTGGCAAAAATGCACTCTCTGTTGAAATGTTCAGGTGAGAGAGTCTTACCTGCATGAAAAGTGAAAGTGCTAGTTGTTCAGTCGTGTCCACCTCTTTGTGACCCCATGGACTGTAGCCTGCCAGGTTCCTCTGTCTGTGGAATTCTCTAGGCATGAATACTATCATGGGTGGCCATTTCCTTCTCCAGGGGATCTTCCCAACTCAGGGATCAATCCTGGGTCTCCTGTATTGCAGGCAGACCCTTTACTGTTTGAGCCACCAGGGAAGCCCCTTACATGCATATGTAGACTCTACTTAATAATTAATTTAGAAATGATGTTTCAGATATTTCTCTCATCATCCCTTATAACAGAACCTGATTAAACTGCATTGCTCAAAGTGTGGCCCCTGGACCAGTTGCATTTCTATCATCTAGGAGCTAGTTAAAAATAGGGTTTTGAAAAAAAAAAAAAAAATAGGGTTTTGTTATGACTTCATTGAGCCATAACTACTTATGTCTTCATGGACCTCTTCCTCCATGAAGAAAACTGAAAACTGTATTTCTATAACTCTGCTAATATAAAGACAGACATATTAATATTATATATGAAGATATCTTCTTCAGCCTAAAAGTTTAATGTTCTCTTCAGATTTTCAGAAAAATCAAAACATTGTCTTGAGCCACTAAGAATGTCTCTAGTGGACAAATTAGCCCTGATGAGAAACACAGAACTTTAGGCTCTCTAACCTGGATTTACCAAATCAGAATCCACATTGTACCAAAATCCCCAAGTGACTCAACAGCACATTTCAGATTAAGAAGCATTGTTTGTAAAGTTCACCAAGGTTACCAAGCAAACAAAAGTAATTTTGATTTTTCTATATTTTCTTAATCCTAAAAATATGCTGCCATGCATTCTATGCCACCACAGTCAGCTGTGCATCTCCAGAATTCCCATCAGCCTTTGGGCTGTGTTGTCTAAAATGATGTAGAGCTCCCTATCAGGGTAGAAAGAAAGGATATGAAGGGAATCACATCAAGTTTCTTATCCTTTAAAATCACTGAGCAGCTGCAGAAGTATGGGATTCTAATAATCTCTCAAAATTTCTGACTGCCCAGAACAGTTCACAGGAACCACTTGAAATCCTGACACTATTTTCTGGTATTACTGATGATTATGGACATTGTTAATGATACTATTGGTGATTATAGATTTGGGTATCAGTTGAGGCACACATTCTTCACAGGCCATAGACTAGACTAGGGTTATATGTTTTATATGTTCCAGTGTTTGGGACACCTATTCTTTATCTCAATGATCCTCAAACTCTTCAGTGGTGAAATTCCTTTAAAATTTAGAAGTAAACAGAAATTAACTGAAAATAGTTTATAGACCTAAATGCAAAACACAAATCTATAAAACATGTAGAAGGTAGAATAAGAGTGAATCTAGGTGACCCTGGATTCAATGATGAATCTTTAGATACAATACCAAAAGCATGTGCCAGGAAAGAAAAAACTGATGTTAGACTTCATTAAATTTTAAAATGACTGCTCTGAACAAGACACTGTTAAAAGAATGAAAAGAATTATGAACAGGGAGAGACTATTTGAAAAAACACATCTGATAAAGAATTGTTCTATACACAGAGAACTTAAAACTCAACAATAAGAAAACAAACAACCTAATTTAAAAATGAGCAAAATGTCTAAACAGACACCTCACGGAAGAAGATAGACGGATGACCAATAAACATATGAAAAATAAGCATAACGTCATATGTCATTAAGGAATTGCAAACTAGAACAACAATTAGATGCAACCTACATAACTATTAGGATGACTAAAATCCAAAACACTGGCAACATTAAATGCTGACTAAGATGTCCTAGTCACCTCATTCCCTGTTGGTGGAAATGCAAAATGGTACCTCCATTTTGGGAGAAAATTTCACAATCTCTTTCAAAGCTAACCATAATCTTACCGCACAATTTAGTAGTAGCACTCCTACATTTTTATTGAAAGGAGTTGAAAACACATTCACCAAAAAACTCACACATTAGTTCAGTTCAGTTACTCAGTTGTGTCCGACTCTTTGCCACCCCATGGACTGCAGCACGCCAGGCTTCCCTGTCCATCACCAACTCCTGGAGATTACTCAAACTCATGTCCATCAAGTCGGTGATACCATCCAACCATCTCATCCTCTCTTGCCCCCTTCTCCTCCTGCCTTCAATCTTTCCCAGCATCTGAGTCTTTTCCGATGAGTCAGTTCTTCGCATCAGCTGGCCAATGTATTGAAATTTAAGCTTCAGCATCAGTCTTTCCAATGAATACTCAGGACTAATTTCTTTAGGATGGACTGGTTTGATCTCCTTGCAGGCAAGGGACTCTCAAGAGTCTTCTCCAACACCACAGTTCAAAAGCATCAATTCTTCGGCTTTCAGCTTTTTTTATAGTAAAACTCACACATGAATATTCGTAATCACCAGAAATTGGAAACTATTAAGATGGACTTCAATAAGTAAATGGATAAACTCTGGTACATCAATACAACAGAATATTATTCAGTATTAAAAAGAAATGAGCTATCAAGCCATACAAAAACACGAAGAACTCTTAAATGCATATAATAAGTGAAAGAAGCCAATCTGAAAAGGATGTGTATAACACTATATGATTCTAACTATCTGATCATCTGGAAAAGGTTTTACAGCTCAGTGAAACATTAGTGTTTTCCAGAGGTTTAAGGGAGGGACAGAAGACTGAATAGGTGGAATAAATAAATTTTTAGAATAGTACAACTATTCTGTATGATACTGTAATGGTAAGTATATTTGCATCCAACATGAAAAATGATGTTATACATTTGTCAAAATTCTTAGAACTATACACAAAGACTGAACCCTAATGTAAACTATTGCTGTAGTTGTTGATGCTTAGCCCCTAAGAGGTGTCTGACTCTTTGTCACCCCAAGGGCTGTAGCCCACCCAGGCTCCTCTTGTCTATGGGATTTCCCAGGCAAAAATACTGGAGTGAGTAGCCATTTTCTTCTCCAGGGGATCTTCCAGACTCAGGGATCCAACCAGTGTCTCCTGCATCTCCTGCATTAGCAATCAGATACTTTACCAATGAGCCAGCAGGGAAGGCTCGATGTAAACTATGGGTCTTGGTTAATATGTATCAATATTGGTTCACCAGGCTTTCTGGACAGCTCTGCAGTAAAGAATCCACCTGCTAACGCAAGAGATGCAAGAGATGCAGGTTGGATCCTTCAGTCAAGAGGATCTCCTGGAAAAGGGAATGGCAACCCACTCCATAGTTGTACTATTCTTGCCTGGGAAATCCCATGAACAGAGGAGCCAGGCAGGCTACTGTCCAATGGGTCACAAAGAGTCGGACATGACTGAAGCGACTTAGCACACACACACATAGTAAATTATCCTGAGAATCAAGTTTCAAACTCTTACCTATTGAATTCTGATATCTGGACTCTTTCCATTGTGCAAATCTTTTTCTCAATTCTGTGGGAATCCCCTAGCTATAACCCCTGCATTTCTGTGTGTATTTTATAGTGGTACTATTACTAGAAACATTTTTCCAACAAGATGTTTACACATTTGCTTTAAAAATTAACATTCTCCTGACTAACATGTTTGTTGGTAATACATTTAAATGCCAACTTGACAACTTCCAAACTTGCCTCAGTTCCAATAAGACATAATGTACAACTTATTATTTTAGGGTATGGGCAGAACCAGGCCACAGCTATCATGGGGACAAAATGTGGTCAAGATTAAAACAAGTCAAAGATCTCTGTTGGGGATCCCAAATGGTAGCATACTGTCTAAGAAAGAAGTGAGTAAAGAAATCAGCAGCAATATCCACAAGATAAGCAAAAAAACAGGAATAGAGATACACCCACAGCTTGAGATGAATAATCCAGAAATAAACAGAAATAGAGAAAGATGAAGACAGAACTCAAACCAACAGGAAGATATACTGAGATACTGTGAGACACTGAGCTAGGTTGTCTCATCCCTGAGGCTCTTATATGCTTCCTAAGATGAGTCAGTTTCAGTTCAGTTCAGTTTAGTCGCTCAGTCGTGTCCGACTCTTTGCGACCCCATGAATTGCAGCACACCAGGCCTCCCTGTTCATTACCATCTCTCGGAGTTCACTCAGACTCACGTCCATCGAGTCCGTGATGCCATCCAGCCATCTCATCCTCGGTCGTCCCCTTCTCCTCCTGCCCCCAATCCCTCCCAGCATCAGAGTCTTTTCCAATGAGTCAACTCTTCGCATGAGGTGGCCAAAGTACTGGAGTTTCAGCTTTAGCATCATTCCTTGCAAAGAAATCCCAGGGTTGATCTTCTTTGGAAGATGAGTCAGTTTGCAGGTTGAAATATATAACTGTATGCTAAGCACTATGCCAAATTATATCATTTCATCTAGTGGTCAAAGAAACCCAATGAAAAAGACTGTAGTGTCTCCATTTTACAAATAAGAAAGTGTGACTCCAAAAGCTTAAACAATTTTCTGATAATGAGTATTAGCAGAGACTCAAATGCAAGTTCTATTGATTTCAGAGTTGGTGATCCCAGCCACTTTAACATGCTACCTTGCTATTAAATATTAGGTGGTGATAGCTATTTGCTTATGTTTTTTAAAAGATCTGTTTCATTCATTTCAATAACACTAATGGCCATAGTTCAAATGTCACGATGGCCCTTTTCAACAACGAAGCTTTAATTTGGTGGAGAGCGTGACCAGGTTTCAAGATTGTTCCAAACTAGTCAAGCCTTTAGGCAAAAGCAAGCACTCTGGCAGCAATGAGAACCCCAACATGTTCCCCTTTTGTGCCCCCAGCACCAAGTACTGAGGCTTCCTGGAACTTAGAAAGTATTTAACAGATGCTTGATTAAGGAACTGTTGTTTAGTTGCTAAGTCATGTCCCCATGGACTGCAGGATGCCAGGCTTACCTGTCTTCCACTATCTCCTGGAGTTTGCTCAAATTCATGTCCTTTGAGTCAGCGATGTATTTAATCATATCATCCTCTTCCACCATCTGCTCCTTTTGCCTTTAATCCTTCCCAGTATCAGGGTCTTTTTCCAATGAGTTGGCTCTTCGCATCAGGTGGCCAAAGAATTGGAGCTTCAACATCAGTGCTTCCAGTAAATATTCAGGATTGATTTCTTTAGGATTGACTCTTTTAATCTCCTTGCAGTCCAAGGGACTCTCAAGAGTCTCCCCCAGCACCACAGTTTTACAGTATCAATTCTTTGGATTAAAATTAAGGAAAAGAAAAAGTATTTTGGAGCTTTCCAGGAGGCACAGTGGTAAAGAACCTGTCTGCCAATGCAGAAGACACAGGAGACCAGGTTCAGTCCCTGGGTTGGGAAGATCCCCTGGAGAAGGAAATGGCAACCCACTCCAATATTCTTGCTTGAGAAATCCAATGGGCAGAGGAGCCTGGTGGACTGCAATCCATAGGGTTGCAAAGAGTTAGACAACGACTGAGCTGGTGAGTACACACACGTATTGATTCATCAGTGTATAACAAATGTACCACACTGATGCTAATAACAGTTGTTGTTGAGTTGATAGGTCGTGCCCAACTCTTTCTGACCCTATGGATGGTCGCCCACAAGGCTCCTCTGTCTGTGGGATTTCCCAAGCAAAAATACTGGAGTGGGTTGCCATTCGCTAATAAGAGAGGGAGACCTTAATAATAGTGGAAATTTTTTTCGACAAGTGTGGGCTTTCCTGGTGACTCAGTGGTAAAGAATCTGCCTGACAATGCAAGAGACTCAGGAAACATGGGTTCAGTCCCTGGGTTGAGAAGAGCCCCTGGAGAATGAAATAGCAACCTACTCCAGTATTCTTGCCTGGGAAATCCTGTGGACAGAGGAACCTGGCAGGCTACAGCCCCTGAGATCTCTGAAGAGTCAGGCACAACTGAGCATGCACGAGATGTGTGCCCGTGTACACACACACACACACACACACAACACATATAAAGATATATTAGTAGCATTATAGATAAATGAACTCAAAGTCAAACATACTTTTGTCAAATCTTAATTCCACCTACCATTTATTCAATGTATGACCTTAGTTAAGTTATACAATCTCACTGAGCCTCAATGTCCTTGTCCATAACATGAGCCGTCATAATATCTACCTATAATTTTGCCTCACATTATTGGGCTGATTAAAATAAGATTAGACATGTAAAGCATTAAGTACACTGCCTGTTGTATAAAAAATAATAAAGGAGTAAATAAAATAATCAGAAATAACACCTGATTCATTTTATTTTCTACATCACCTATTGTTTGAAAGATTTTTCTAAAAAGTAAATTTGCCATTTAATAGCCTAGAGATTATAGCAGTTTTAACATTGAAATATACTCTCCTATGGTTTACATTAATATATCTATCTTATTTAGGGGATTAATTTTGTAATATAGGAGATAACTTTCTCAAGGAATGGTAAACTAAAGCAGCAAAAGTAATCTCCTTTGCATCTCACCAATCAGGTATCTGTTCATCCTTTGAATTCCATCAATCCTCAGTTCTTCAGGTTGTGGCCGTTTTATGAACGTCAGGGCAGAAAATGGAGCTCTGATTTGTCAGTTACACTTCGTAGATATGAGGGCACACAGATAAAATCTATTAGGCCAGCAGGGCACCCATTAATGTCCCAGTGGCAGTCATTAAATCCGGATGGAAAAATAACTACAAATATTTCCCCAAAACTGAACCAGATGTTTTGGCAACAGGATGAAGGCACAAACCTGAGAAGCTCCACATGCCACAGACAAAGGCTCTTCAGAAGCAGCCGCCTGTGAGCCAGGGCTGCACCCTGTCACCATCTCAACCCGCCGGCAACATCAGCAGCAGAGAGGCCCCCCCACCCCGCCCCGCGCGCACCTGCCTTCCCTCAGAGGC
>SJYT01084383.1:11818-71497 GCA_006410635.1 Cephalophus harveyi
CCCCCACCCCGCCCCCCGCGCACCTGCAGTCCATCAGAGGCACACACAGACAACTGGAAGAACCGTCAATCTATTAAAAGCACCTCTAATAATGAAGCAAAATGCGAACACATTTATATCTCCACGTGTGAGGCCACAATCAATTCACAGTGGCGCTCTAACTTAGTCATGCCTCATAGATCATCTTTCTAGGTAGCTCACACAGGATACAATTTCCTAATTAATAGGCAGTAAAAATATTAATTATCGCCATATTCATTTAGTGTTCAATTAACAAATGAAAACTTAAAACCCATTTCCACAGCTGGTCAAAGGTGACCTGAGGGACCCCTAAATAACCAACATAATTTGCATTCTTATTTCTTGCTTTAGATTGTTGTTTTTATTTTATTTTTCTCCCTATTTTGATTCCTTTAAGACATCTACACTGGCCTATTTCCCTTCTCAGCACATCATTTAAATGTCTTGACAAACTGTTTTCCAGTGAGGCAGAGCTCACTCTTGTGCTGGTATGTATATCTACCATGAAGCTATCATGATGTTATGTCATGAAATGAGATGAGAAAAGTTATTTGATCCGTGGAGACTTAATAACGGCTGCACTGGTTTCCATCAGCAAAGGCCAGCAGCAGAGGGTAAGAGGAGACCGCAATCAGCTGGACTTTAAATCAGTGCAGTGTGCCGACCTGAACATGAAGGCAGAAATAAGAAGCTGGCTAACCACTGCATCCACACAGCATTGTGGAGCACAGCAAAGTGACACCAGCTACCATCTCCTCAGGCTGGTGAATTTCACTCTGTCAAGTCAATTGCTACCCTGGTACCTCTCTTATGAGTGTTAATTTATCTCCAGTGTTAAGGAGGTTAACGACACTGTTATTTTCTCTGCTACTGAGCTTTACTGCATGTCTGCAGGATGATATTCCGAGTAACCTCATCAGAGGAAGGAATCACAGAGAAAACCTTCTTGAACAATAAATAACCTTTAAAAATAACATGTCCTTCAGAGAGAGGAAATAAAGCAAAATAATGTTAATTGTGGAGACTATGGAGGAAATGTTTTTCATCCATCCAAAGAGACAGCATAATGGTAGCATGTTCTCTAAAGCACAGTGTCACCCAAAATCCTACATGAAGGACTGAAGTTGTACTTTCAAGTGGTTCCCATCACTTTGAACTGGAATTTCACTAAGGTAAGAGTTAGAGATATTTTCTATTTAGCCTTCAGAATTCTTTTTATTTTCTGTCAAATACTCCAGAGACCTGAGCCTTTTACAGTGAAGAGGCATAGATAGGAAACACATTACCTTAACTCTCTTGGTACCAACAAACCATATATTCTAAATCTAAGAATTCCCTCCAGTGATCAGCTGAATGAGCCTTCTACCCCTCACCCCACTGTCCCACACTCCCTGCTCTCAGCTCATGATCTATGTTGGGATTTGTGGATCTGTTAATAGCTAACTTTCTAAATTGTATATGTATAAGGATCCCCGGGATTATAATCACAATTAGGAATATTAATTTTAAGTTATCACCTAATATAACTAGAAAGACAAGTTGGAGTCCTCTGTGGCTCGGCAATTTAATGATTCTCACCGAAAACACTTTTCTTGAAATTCTTTGGGAGATAACCAGTTCATTATTCTATAGTTAGACATTTTTTTCCCTCGTAAAATCCTGACCCTGTAGCGTGGTTTTAAATTCTACCCACAGAGAGAAAAATATCTGCTGTCCTTGAACTTTTACTGACTGACAGATTTCCAAGTACTGCATAGCAAATGATTTCCAACGTAAACAGCAGTGAAATGTGAATAAAAATGCCAAATCACCTCTTCGCCTTTTAATATTCTCTAACCTGAGGAACAAGGTTGAGTTGGCTGAAGCGTGTGTTAAAATGTTTGCATTGAGGTTTATGCCTTCTGCCAGTGGAGACTAGACATGGGAATTCATCCACCTCAGTCTAAGCCAGTGCTGAGGTCAGAGTCAGCTCTTTCAGATATCAATTCTTTTAGAAAAAGCAGGTCACTTATTTTTTGCTCCTCTTCACTCTTTCTCATCTTGCATTACCTGTACTTCTTCCTCTTTTGGAAGTCCTTTCCACAATACAACCCGTAATTCAATCACCTTGTGAGTGTGATATTATAAAGTTAGTTGTTCAATTGCTAAGACGCATCTGACTCTCCGACAACATGGGCTGTAGCACACCAGGCTCCTCTGTCCTCCACTATCTCCCAGAGTTTGCTCAGATTCATGTCTATTGAGTCAGTGATGCTATCTAACCATCCTCTGCCATTCCTTTCTCCATTTGCCCTCAATCTTTTCCAGCATCAGGGTCTTTCTAACGAGTCAGCTCTTCTCATTAAGTGGCCAAAGTATTGGAGCTTCAGCTTCAGCATTAGTCCTTCCAATGAATATTCAGGACTGATTTCCTTTAGGATTGACTGGTTTGAGCTCCTTCAAGTCTAAGGGACTCTCAAGAATCTTCTGCAGCACAAGAAAAAAGCATCAGTTCTTCAGTGCTCAGCCTACTTTATGGCCCAATTCTCACATAGGTACCTGACTACTGGAAAAACCACAGCTTTGACTATATGGACCTTTGTTGGCAAGTAGAAAACAACAAAGATGAACTAAAATTCTGATGCTGAAAAGTCAGCTGGGTTTAATCAAAATGGTTTCCTCCTTTTCACCACCTTTGCAGAATACAATTCAAACTTTCATACATCTTCTCAAAACTATAAAATATTTTATGTCATGGACTTCTAGAATTACTCAATAGTCAATATTACCAGTAATAGCTCTGTGACTCCCAGTAGCTACATACAGACACATATACGTATACCTAATATGAATCAGTAGCCACACACAGACATACATATTTGTATATAATTTTCACCCTGGTCTTTTGACAAACAACTCTTTGAGTCATGTATGGTTTTTTATTATCCCTTCCGTATGGACAATGGTTTCCATGGCATAAGGAAATTAACAGAAGTTGTAACCGGAAAGGAAAAGGCTTGGCCAAAGTTAATTTAATATCTGTCAGGTACTTTAGACTCATGAACTCTTATTACAACAAGAAGAGGTATAAACACGCATACCCTGTGACCACACGAGGAAACTAAAACTTAAGAGAAGCCGGATAATTGTAGGGATTGCTCAGCTGTTAGGGCTGACGGAAATGACTTCAAAGCTTGTGCTCTTCATACTCTCAATTTTGTGCACCTTGCATTATTATACCACACCCTGGGAAGCAACCAATATCTCCAGGCTAAATGTTAGTGCTGACGTCAAATATTTCATCTATTTTGATGTTAACCCTGAGCATCTAAAGGAATGTGTTTGGGTTGTGAGTTACTGTGTTTTGAAAACTATCCACATGTCCCTGGTAAAAATTAGAGATACAAAGATTAATAACATGCCCATTAGTATTTTGTTTTGTATGGTATATTTTTTCCTATGAGACCATCACATAAATATGCTCTTGGTTGTAAACACAGAGAGCCACTTGAATTCATTTAAGTTCTTGGGATTTGGAAGGGTTAAAGCTAAACAAATTAAAAGCAGAAGGTAAAAGGTCAGGACCAGGAAACAGAAAGGAGGTGAGAGAGGCTGGAGGTAAGAAACAATCTGGAAAGAACCTTGTCATAACTGCTGCTGCACAACTCTGCCACCACTAATTGCAGACCCCAAGGTGCCTACCTCTCTGCTGGGCTATGCTGTCTCCAAGCAAGATCACCCACTTGACATTCAAAGTTCTGGGTGAGCGGATTAGACTGGCTGAACCTAGGTCACCTGCCCTTCCTTACATTTGGCCTTCATGGGATGGAGAGAAATTGGATTGATTCTATAGTAAAATAGTGACACAGCCTCCCACCCAGAGTTGTGTAGCAGAGACTCACCAAATCCAGAAAGGGATTCTTCTGCAAATCAAGTTTAAAAAAAAAAAAAAGACAAATATCCAACTTACCTTGAAAGACTCTTCCAAATGGTTCTATTCACTGTAAATAATGTTCATTTGTATGTACTTGATTGAGTAATAACACTGGGAAATGAATAGTGCTTTCCTTAATTCCCAGGTCTCTGTTTGTTTTTCCTTCTTTTTTTTTAATAGATCAATGTTTATTATCACATTTTTTCACCAGCATTACGAGTGACCAGTGTGATACGGGAAAGAGTCTCCTAAGGGCTCAACTTATATCTCTTTTCATTATTTCAACCTGACCATGAATAATTATTGCTCTTGGAAAAATTAGTACCCAGGAGGGAATTATGATCTGATGGAGCTGAACTTGAGTACTGCTTTCTGATCTATGTTCTGTTACCTACTCTGAACTCTGCCTCCCATCACTGCTCTGAGCCCATCTCCTATATTTGCGAATTAGGGCTAGTAATACTCTGGTAGGTCTCTGGGAGTGAAATGTGATAGAACCCAACAGATAGTAAGCACTCTATGTTTATTAAACGTACGTTTATCTTTTTGCAGGATTGTATCCAATGACTATAAGCTATTAATCATCATAATTTCCACCCATAACTACTTCATGCTCTTAATAGCAGCTTGATATCCTAAGTATTCTCAACTGGCAGTTCAGAATAGGGTTGCCTTTCCTGGGTCTTAGAGCTTAAACCACAACTATAAATCACATTCATCTCAAACTCTTATATGATTGAGATTCTCTCAAAATGAACTCATTTTGCCCCAAGGTGCTTCATCAATGGATAAACCATCCTGGTCAGGATTACAAGTGTCTTTGTAGCATTTGGATACGCTGATAGAGTAGAAGTCAGGCACAGAGAAGTGGAAAGCATACTTCCTGTCCTCTTGGCAGCTTACAATTTAGTTGAAGAGCAATGAACAAATGCAGACATACACACAGTCATACCTATAATGTTAGTTACACATTTGTGTACACTACCCAACAAGGCAGTTTGGCCTCAGGGACTCAGTGATCATTAGTATAGCATAAGCAGGAAAGAGGGAGGTTAGAATTCACAGAAAATGTTGTTTCTTGAAAAGATAGTTAAAGGAAGAGTACAATGTGAAGAAGAGAGGAGAAACAGAGAAGTTTAGCCAAGTAACACAGGATAGGCAGGGGCTTCTCTGATGGCTCAGCGGGTAAAGAAACCTCCTTCAAGGCAGGAGACATGGGAGTTGCAGGTCCAGTCCCTGGGTGGAGAAGATGCCCTGGAGAACAGAATGGCCCCACTCCACTATTCTCGCCTGGAGAACCCCATGGACAGAGGGACCTGGAAGACTACAGTTCTGGGATCTCAAGAATCAGAAGCCACTGAGCATGAGCACAGGGTAAGCTAAAGTAAGATGGAACAGGGATGTTTTAGTGTGTGCTGGCAAAAACGTTTTAAATATACAGAGCAATTGGTGAGCCAGAGAAATCCATGGAGTTCCCCCACTCTCACCTCTAGAATGAATTTCCTGTCTTTTTATTTTATACCTGAAATTAGTATTGATATGACCTCTGGTCCCATAACACTCTTGGTAACATCTCTCATCTTGAATTAATATATTGACCATAACCATCAAACGATTTTTGAGTCATATTACTACACTTTATATAAATTTTCTTTGCCTGTTTTGCAAAGATATGTCTCAGATTGCCAGTTTTTTTTTAATTATTGTTCAGTCACACTTGACTGTTTGCAACCCCATGCATGGACTGCAGCATGCCAGGCTTCACTGTCCTTCACCATCTCCTGGAGTTTGCTCAAACTCGTGTCCATTGAGTGGGTGATGCCATCTAACCATCTCATTATCTTTTATTTCCCCCCAAATAGCTCTAGGATCCCTGGAGATTTTCCATGTTTCCCTCTCCAGACTTTTCTAAGTTTCTGAGCTTCCTCATCCATAAGAAAAATAGTATTAGAAAAGGACAATATGGAAGGCAGCTTGGGAACTTTAATTTAGATGCCAAAGGGTCCTTAGTAAACAGTATTTTGTGAGCCTCTATTTGAAATGTTATTTTTATGATGCCACCTATGGTAATAGCGCTGCCCCTGGAGTATTAGAAGCAGGTGGTTAATTTTCACAGTGATTCAGGCCATAGCTGTTAGACTAGGTGTTTATTGTCCTGACCACATCAGATGACTGCTGATTGCTCTTCTAAGTAGCATCATAAATGTTTTTCCTTCTATTGGTGCATTTTATTTTCCTCTCTTGGAATGTCTACTTATATTTAGTCTCTTGGTACTAAAGATCTACCTTTATCCTCAGTCCCCATGATAGTCACACTGAATGGGCATAGGATCCCTGAGGAGGCTTATTTTCTGAGTCCTAATTCCAAATTTCACAACATTTCACTGGAGAATCTATTTTCATACTATTTACATTAATTTACCTTTAAAAAATGGTTATGTGAAGTAATTTTACCAGTGCCACCCCTTGGATTAATGAAATTATGCAACTTCTATTCTAATGGATTTAATTAAGACTTTCTGGGCATTTGTTACAATTGGAAAGGAACATTTAAAAGACAGTGCAGAATTACTCTCATGGTCACAGAGCAAATGTATCCATGACAGTTGTCAGAGATGCTCTTAGGTGAGACCAGAGCTCCATCAAGGTTTACTGCATTAATATTGATGATGGAGCCTTTGAGACTCAGACAGGTGGCCACGCTCACTAACAATCTCATGTAACGAACCCTAAGGATCCTGGAATAAAAGACCTATATTCACAATTCAATTTGTTCATGGCCTCCAAAAGGCATGGAATAATGACAAGTGAAAAAAGAGCAATATAGATGTCACAGAAAGGAGAAAACACAGACCCCAAGAAAATAGGTTGCTTTTTTATGCTGTATATCTATTACTGAGAGCTTCCCTGGTGACTTAGATGGTAAAGAATCTCCTTGTATTATTATATTTTATTGAAATATAGCTGATTTACAATGTTGTGTTAGTTTCAAGTATACAGCATAGCGATCCAGTTTTATATATATATATATATATATATATCAGTTCAATTCATCTCTCACTCATGTCTAACTCTTTGCAACCGCAAGGACTGCAGCACACCAGGCTTCCTTGTCCTTCACCAAATCCCAGAGCTTATTCAGTCTCATGTCCATCCAATCGGTAATACCATCCAACCATCTAATCCTCTGTCATCCCCTTCACCTCCCGCCTTCAATCTTGCCCAGCATCAAGCTCTTTTTGAATAAGTCAGTTCTTCACATCAGGTGGCCAGAGTATTGCTGTTTCAGCTTCAGCATCAGTCCTTTCAAAGAATACTCAGGACTGATTTCCTTTAGGATGGACTGGTTGGATCTCTTTGCTGTCCGAGGGACTCTCAAGACTCCTCCACCAACACAGTTCAAAAACAATATTTCTTCATTGCTCAGCTTTTTTTATACTCCAACTCTCACTTCCATACATGACTACCGGAAAAACCATAGCTTTGAGTAGAAAGACCTTTGTGGACCTTTGTTGGCAAAGTAATGCCTCTGCTTTTATATGCTGTCTAGATTGGTCATAGCTTTTCTTCCAAGGAACAAGCGTCTTTTAATTTCATGGCTGCAGTCACCATCTGCAATGATTTTGGAGCCCAAAAGAATAAAGTCTATCACTATTTCCATTGTTCCTTCATCTATTTGCCATGAAGTGATGGGACTAGAAGTCATGATCTTCGTTTTCCGAAAGTTGAGTTTTAAGCAAACTTTTTCACTCTCCTCTTTTGCTTTCATCAAGAGGCTCTTTAGTTCCTCTTCACTTTCTGCCATAAGGGTGGTGTCATCTGCATATCTGAGGTTATTGACATTTCTCCCAGAAATCTTGATTCCAGTTTGTACTTCATCCATTCTAGCATTCACAGGATGTACTCTGCATATAAGTTAAATAAGCAGGGTGACAATATACAGCCTTGATGTACTCCTTTCCCAATTTGGAACCAGTCTGTTGTTCCATGTCCAATTCTAACTGTTGCTTCTTGACCCACTTACAGATTTTTCAGGAGGGCAGATAAGGTGGCCTGGTATACCAATCTCTTTAAGAATTTTCCACAGTTTGTTGTGATCCACACAGTCAAAGGCTTTGGTATAGCCAATAAAGCAGAAATAGATGTTTTTCTGGAACTCTCTTGCTTTTTCTATGATACAAGGGATGTTGGTAATTTGATCTCTGATTCCTCTGGCTTTTCTAAATCCAACTAGAACATCTGGAAGTTCATGGTTCACGTAATACTGAAGCCTGACTTGGAGAATTTTGAGCATTACTTTACTAGTGTGTGAGACGAGTGCAATTGTGTGGTAGTTTGAGCATTCTTTGGCATTGCTTTTCTTTGAGATTAGAATGAAAACTTACCTTTTCCAATCCTGGGGCCAGTGCTGAGTTTTACAAATTTGCTGGCATATTGAGTGCAGCACTTTCACAGCATCATCTTTTAGGATTTGAAATAGCCCAACTGCAATACCATTACTTCTACTAGCTTTGTTTGTAGTGATGCTTTCTAAGGCTTGCTTGACTTCCCATTCAAGGATGTCTGGCTCTGGGTGAGTGATCACATCATCGTGGTTATCTGGGTCATGAAGGTCTTTTTTTGTATAGTTCTTCTGTGTATTCTTGCCACCTTTTCTTAGTATCTTCTGCTTCTGTTAAGTTCATACCATTTCTGTCCTTTATTGAGCTCATCTTTGCATGAAATATTCCCTTAGTATCTCTAATTTTCTTGAAGAGATCTCTAGTCTTTCCCATTCCATTGTTTTCCTCTATTTCTTTGCATTGATCACTGAGGAATTTCTTATCTCTCCTTGCTATTCTTTGGAGTTCTGCATTCAAATGGGTATATCTTTCCTTTTCTCGTTTGCCTTTAGCTTCTCTTCTTTCCACAGCTATTTTTAATGCCTCCACAGACAACCATTGTGCCTTTTTGCATTTCTTTTTCTCAGGATGGTCTTTATCACTGCCTCCTATACAATGTCACGTATCTCCATCCATAGTTCTTCAGGCACTCTATCATATCTAATCCCTTGAATCTATTTGTCACTTACACTGTATAATCGTAAAGGATTTTATTTAGGTCATACCTGAATGGTCTAGTGGTTTTCTCTATTGTCTTCAATTTCAGTCTGAATTTGGCAATAAGGAGTTCATGATCTGAGTCACAGTCAGCTCCTGGTCTTGTTTTTGCTGTCTGTATAGAGCTTCTCCATCTTTAGCAGCAAAGAATATAATCAATCTGATTTTGGTGTTGACCATCTGGTGATGTCCATGTGTAGAGTCTTCTCTTGTGTTGTTGGAAGAGGGTGCTTGCTATAACCAGTGCATTCTCTTGGTAAAACTGTTAGCCTTTGACCTGCTTCATTTTGTACTCCAAGGCCAAATTTGCCTGTTACTCCAGGTATCTCTTGACTTCCTACGTTTGCACACCAGTCCCCTATAATGAAAAGGACATCTTTTTGGGGTGTTAGTTCTAAAAGGTCTTATAGATCTTCATAGAATCATTCAACTTCAGTTTCTTCAGCATTACTGGTTGGGGCATAGACTTGGATTACTGTGATATTGAATGGTTTGCCTTGGAAACGAACAGAGATCATTCTGTCGTTTTTGAGACTGCATCCAAGTACTGCATTTTGGACTCTTTTGTTGATTATGATGGCTACTCCTCTTCTTCTAAGGCATTCTTGCCCACAGTAGTAAATATAATGGTCATCTGAGTTAATCCAATTTCTGTTGATGGGCAGGGCTGTGTTTCCTTCCTGTTGTTTGACCTGAGGACAAGCTATGGTGGAGGTAATGAAGATAAGGCGACCTCATTCAAGAGGTCCCATGTTAGCACTGCAGCAGTCAATGCCCCCAACCCTGCAGCATGCCACGGTTGTCCCATGCCTCCACTGGAGACTCCTGGATACTCACAGATACTCATATACAGGTATATATATATACATATATATGTGTGTGTGTTGGAGAAGGAAATGGCAACCCACTCCAGTATTCTTGCCTGGGGATTTCCAGGAACAGAGGAGCCTCATGGGCTGTCATCTATGGGGTTACACAGAGTTGAACATGACTGAAGCAACTTAGCAGCAGCAGCATATATATGTGTGTATAAATATGTGTGCATCTATTTTTTTCAGATTCTTTCCCCTTATCAGTTAAGTTCAGTTCAGTCTCTCATTCATGTTGGACTCTTTGTAACCCCATGGACTGCAGCATGTCAGACCTCCCTGTTCATCACCAACTCCCAGAGATTACTCAAACTCATGTCCATTGAGTTGGTGATGCCATTCAACTATCTCATCCTCTGTCATCCCCTTCCCCTCCCACCTTCAATCTTTCCCAGCATCAGACTCTTTTCAAATAAGTCAGTTCTTCACATCAGCTGGCCGAAGTATTGCAGTTTCACCTTCAGAATCAGTCTTTCCAATGAATACTCAGGACTGATTTCCTTTAGGATGGACTGGTTGGATCTCCTTGCAGTCCAAGGGACTCTCAAGAGTCTTATCCAACACCACAGTTCAAAAACACCAATTCTTCGGAGTTCAGCTGTCTTTATAGTCCAGCTCTCACATCCATTCTTGACTACTGGAAAAGCCATAGCTTTGACTAGACAGACCTTTGTTGAAAAAGTAATGTCTCTGCTTTTAAATATGCCGTCTAGGTTGGTCATAGCTTTTCTTCCAAGGAGCAAGCGTCTTTTAATTTCATGGCTGCAGTCACCATCTGCAATGATTTTGGAGCCCCAAAAAATGAAGTCTGCCACTGTTTCCATTGTTTCCCTATCTGTTTGCCATGAAGTGATGGGACCAGATGTCATGATCTTCGTTTCCTGAATGTTGAGTTATAGGCCAACTTTTTCACTTTCCTCTTTCGCTTTCATCAAGAGGCTCTCTAATTCTTCTTCACTTCCTGCCATAAGGGTGGTGTCATCTGCGTATCTGAGGTTATTGATATTTCTCCCAGCAGTCTTGATTCCAGTTTGTTCTTCTTCCAGTACAGTGTTTCTCATGATGTACTCTGCATATAAGTTAAATAAGCAGGGTGACAGTATACAGCCTTGACATACTCCTTTCCCGATTTGGAACCAGTTCCCCTTACAGGTTATTACAAAATACTGAGTATAGTTCCCTGTGCTATAGAGTAAGACCTTATCAGTTATTATTTTATATATAAAATATGTATATTTAAAATGTGTATATATGTTAATCCCATCCTCCTAATATATTCCTCCTACTCCTTCCCCTTTGACAGCCATGAGTTTGTTTTCTATTCCTGTTTTATAAAAAGTTCATTTGTATCTTTTTCTTTCAGATTCCACATACCAGTGATATGTCATGGCATTTGTCTCTCTGCTGGGCTTACTTCATTTAGTATGATAATCTATGTTTCCATCCAATAGTGTCATGTTGCTACAAATGGCACTATTTTTTAAATACGTTTCCATAGAATTCTCTGACCTGTTTTGTTGTTCATGCTAAAATGCTATTCTCCCCAAAGATTGGCCATCAACTGCATATGCATTGAAGGAGGAAAATCTTGCCTGTCTTACATTATTTTGTATTCACTTTTTCACTTTGCATAAATTGAAGGCTCATTGTGATGCAGTCAAGCTACATTCTGCCCTTTCCAAACTGTAGAAGAAAAGTAAAAAAGAAGAGAAAGAGGGATTGAGTTTGAGGGAGATGCTTGCATATCAAATGCCTAATTATTAACACACACCCACCCATTTGTTAAAATGACACCTTGAGTACCCCAGGTATGTTAGTTCTCTTCTGCTGTGAACCAATTACCTCAAAACTTAGTACTACAAAAGAGAAAACATTTATCACATTCCCAGTCCCATGCACCCTAGCTGAGTGCTTCTAACTCAAGGTCTCTTGAGAGATTGCAGTCTTATCTGAAGTTCGATTTGAGGAGAATCTGCTTCCAAGCTCACTCACCTGGTGTTGGCAATTCTTAGTTTTTTGCTAGCTGTTGGACTGAGGGCATCAGTTTCTTGTTGGCTGTTGGCTGGAGACCCACCTCATTCACTTCCTTTCCATATAAGCCTCTCCACTGTCATACCATAGTATGGCAGCTGTCTTCCTTCAGAGCAAGAACACAAGAGAGTGTGTTGAAGATGAAAGCCATGATCTTTTTGTAACTTAATCTAGGAAATGACACCCCATCACTTTTGCCATATTTTATTTGTTAGAAAGTCAACAAGACCAGCCCACACTCAAAGGGCTATGAATGCTTAAGAGTAAGGATTTACTGGAGGCCATGTGAGAGGCTAACACAGCTATATATAGGCCTGAAGATGTTAAAAACATTGTCTTGTCAATGAAGAGATAAAGATTAGAAGTAAAGTTCTCAATATATTCAATGAAGCTGAAGTGTTCCTATGTCTTGGTTTTCCCAAGAGAATCATGACTTGAGCCTATTGTTCTGGCATGACTATGAATAAATGCCCCCATTCACTTTTAAAATTGCCCAAATTTGAATGATAAATTATATCTAAGCTATTCAATCAAACTTTCTTTACTTATGGAAATACTCTACATCTGTGTTGTTCAAAATGCAGAAATGTATAATGACTGAACACAAAATATAGCTAGTACAATTGAGCAACTGAATTTTAAATTTTTACTTTATTTAAATGTAAATAGCCCTATATAGTTAGTAACAACTGTACTGGAAGAGTAATACTGTGTGGTTGGGATTCTCCAGGCAAGAATACTGGAGTGGGTTGCCATGCCCTCCTCCAGGGGATCTTCCCAACCCAGAGACTGAAACCAGGTCTCCAGATTGCAAGCAGATTCTTTAACATCTGAGCCACCAGAGAAGCCCAAGAATACTGGAGCGGGTAGCCTATCCCTTCTCCAGGGAATCTTCCTGACCCAGGAATCAAACTGGGGTCTCCTGCATTGCAGGTGGCTTCTTTACCAGGTGAGCTACCAGGGAAGGCCACTCAAAGGCTAGCCCTCTTCAATGGGTTACAGAGTCTGAGGTTGAAATTTGTTCAGTTTGATCCCCTTCTGCTTAATGTAGAGATATGAAGCGGATCACTTTAGCTCTCTAGACATCAAATGAGGAACACTCATCTATAAAAAGAACTCAAACTTCTCAGAAGCTGTGATTTCACTTCTTATCCTTTCTTGCCATTTCATTCACTTTGGTGAGAATGCAATCCTCGGTCACTAATTTTCCAGAAAGCTGCTTTTGCTAAATTCATGGATGACCTCTAATTTGACATACCCCATAAGAGGAAGCACAAGCTGGAATCAAGATTGCCAGGAGAAATATCAATAACCCCAGGTATGCAGATGACACCACCCTTATGGCAGAAAGTGAAGAAGAACTAAAGAGCCTCTTGATGAAAGTGAAAGAGGAGAGTGAAAAAGTTGGCTTAAAGCTCAACATTCAGAAAACGAAGATCATGGCATCTGGTCCTATCACTTCATGGGAAATAGATAGGGAAACAGTGGAAACAGTGGCTGACTTTATTTTTCTGGGCTCCAAAATCATTGCAGATGGTGATTGCAGCCATGAAATTAAAAGATGCTTACTCCTTGGAAGGAAAGTTATGACCAACCTAGATAGGATATTCAAAAGCAGAGACATTACTTTGCCAACAAAGGTCCATCTAGTCAAGACTATGGTTTTTCCTGTGGTCATGTATGGATGTGAGTGTTGGACTATAAAGAAAGCTGAGCACCGAAGAATTGATGCTTTTGAATTGTGATGTTGGAGAAGACCTTTGAGAGTCCCTTGAACTGCGAGGAGATCCAACCAGTCCATCTTAAAGGAGGTCCGTCCTGGATTTTAATTTGAAGGACTGATGTTGAAGCTGAAACTCTAATACTTTGGCCACCTGATGTGAAGAGCTGACTCATTTGAAAAGACCCTGATGCTGGGAAAGACTGAGGGCAGGAGGAGAAGGGGATGACAGAAGATGAGATGGTTGGATGGTGTCACTGACTCGATGGGCATGAGTTTGTGTGAACCCCGGGAATTGGTGATGGACAGGGAGGCCTGGCGTGCTGCAGTTCATGGGGTCACAAAGAGTCAGACACAACTGAGCTACTGAAATGATAGATATTATTTTTTTTTTAATTTTTACTTTGTATTGGATTATTGTTGATTTACAATGTTGTGTTAGTTTCAGGTGTATAACAAGATGATTCAGTTATACATATACATATATCTCTTCTTTTTCAAATTCTTTTCCTATTTAGGTCATTACAAAAAAATGAGCAGAATTCTCTGTGCTATACATTAGGTCCTTGTTGGTTATCTATTTTAAATATGTGTGTGTGCCTGCTAAATCGCTTCATTCTTGTCTGACTCTTTGGGACCCCATGGGCTCTACCCCACCAGGCTCTCTTGATGGGATTCTCCAGGCAAGAATACTGAAGTGGGTTGCCATCCCCTCCTCCATTTTAAATGGTGTTTAACTGTCAATCCCAAACTCCCAATTGATGTTTTTAAATCTCATCTTTTAAATTTCTGCTCATTCCTGGGTTTTGAAGCATTTTTCTCATGATGTCTATGACATCAATCACTATTGCTCTTCCTTTCATCTCTCTGGTTGGTATTTCTCAGTCTCCTTTACTTCATCTCTTCCTTTCCTTCCTAGCCTCTAAATTTAGCAATGTGAAAAGAGTATGTCAATTTTAACTTCATGATGTATTTCAATTCAATTCTTTCCATTTCTACTGCTTTCAGCATAATCCAAGCCATCAGCTTATTCATCATCATGGTCTCTTAGTTGGTCTGATGGCTTCTGGTCTTGTTTTTTTTCCCATTCAGCAAACAATGATCTTTATAAAACACAAGTAAAATCACCTTCACTGCACTTCTTAAAACCATTAGAAATGGCCCCAAAACACCACATGATCTGGCTTTAGACTTCCAAGAGCTTCATGTCATGCCATTCTTCCTGACCTCTAGTCAAAGAGGACTTATTGAAGTTCCTCAAATATACCAAACACTTTCCTGGACCAGTGTCTTTGCCTGGTTTGTTTCCTCTACTTGAAATATCCTTCCTGGATTTGGCTAACTTCTTTTTTCTCTCTGCCAGCTTCAAGTCTTAACTTATAAAATCACCCCTTATAGCATCATCCCCAAACAAATTTAGAATATTCTCATCTTTTCTTTCATGCCATTTATTATAATAATTATTTTATTCATTTAATATATGAACTTCTCTAGACTATAAACTATTAGTTAAGAATTTTATCTGTCTTGTCTTATATCATACAAAGCATTGAGCACAGTGCCTGACACATTCTAAGTACTTAATGAATATTTGTTGACTGAATAATTTCCTTCCATAATGTAGTGTACCATCTGGCCTTTGTCTCAGCAACTTTTTGAAATGCCTCTGAGGATAAGCTGATGTTGAATTCTCTTTGATGATTCATCTGGGTACTTGAGTCAAGCCCTTTCTAATCTCTTCTTAAATTTTTGGCAGTTCTCATGCTTGGAGAGTTGATGAAGGTTCTCTGGTGCCCAGGAGGATAAAAGGTTCAGAATAAAGGAATTCAACCTGGGTATAGTCATACTATGTCCATGGTTTTGTCCCTTTAAGATCATGTTCCCAGCTCCAAGAGTATCACCAAGAAGCTGATAAGAATAATATGCTGAGTACTTGTTGAGTTCTTAACTCAGCCTTCAAATCCATCAGTTTCTTGTTACTGTTCTGGTCATCCCATTCCAGGCTGGATTTCTATCCTTGCTTTCTTTTTCTTCTTGAACAGTTTAATTGATTCACTTGGCTATAGACCTTGCTCTTTGTATTTTATATGTGATTAATTTTGAACTTAATAAAAGGATCCATAGACTACTGTGTCATCTTTTCTGCCTCTATCTTCACCCTTCCTGTCCCACTCCATCATATTCCAGTAGGTTACTGTTGTGGGCAGCCTTGATTTGTTTCAGTATAACCAAGCCTTGCCTTCCCACACTCAGTCTCAGCAGGTGACAAAAACAATGCCTGCAGAATTCTTCCTCACTCATGTAATATAAGGCTTTTGGTTTCATTTGTTCATGAAAAAAAACTAATTCTGCTATAAAATCAGAGTAAAAACCCATCAGTTTGAGAGGCGTTGGCAAGGAGTCTAATTCTAGCAGTTGATGGCACTCTCCAGGGAGGCTTTGCCTTCTGTATTTGTGGCATTCTCTTATCACTTTTAAACATCTTATATAGTTCATGTCACATAAACTCAATGCTTCACAATCCAGAGAGTCTCTGAGATTCTTTCCCTCTTAATCTTTCTGTCTGTGAATGCCGACTTTCAAAGACTCTAGAAAAGTCCACTGTTATAAAGTGTTGTTATAAATTCTCATTCTTTTGCTATAAAGGGCAAGCTCTTGTTTAGAGAGTGTTTCCAGAATAAATCTTCCATCCTCTTTTTATATTCTACTACTGTAAAACCACATTTCTATAGAAACACATCCATATGCATATTCATTAAAAATTCCATTAATACAAAACTGTCTACCCAGCATACATTCTCTGTTACTCAGTACTACTGTTAATAAGATTTACAGTTCCCTGCCCTGCTGAGGTCCCTGTTTTTTAGCTAACAACACTATGTTGAGGTATCAAATGTATCAGTGTGTGACCTTGAACATCATTAAGCTTCCTGAATCTCAGTTTCTATATCTTTGAGATGGACATAAATAGCTCCAGCTGCTTCAATGAGTTATATAACAGGATGGGGGTACCAAGTGAGAAAGATGTTGGACAGTACTTCTCTGGTAGTCCAGTGGCTAAGAATCCACCTTCCAAGGCAAGGGATGTGGGTTTGATCCTTCACGGGGCAACTAAGGTCCCACATGCCGTGGGCAACTAAGCCCCATGTGCCACAACTAGAGAAAACTGTGTGTCACAACGAAAAGCCAGCACAGTCAAAATAAGAAAAAAAAAGGAAAATAAAAAGAGAATTATGCCAGCTTCTCTTTTATCCAGGTATGGTAGCCAGTCACCTTGGACAAGACCTTTATTCAAAAAAAGAGTCTCCTGAAAGTCTGATTTGTCATTATATGAAAGTAGGGTGAATAGATTCTTTTTGTCTAGAACAAAACATCTAACAAAATCTTGCATGGCTCAGTCAAGACTACCTTTTCTTGAGACCTCTGCTATGAAAAGTCAGTCATTATGGAGAAGCAGATCAATCTGAATAAAGAGTCCCAGGTCTTTGGGAAAGGATAATCCAAGACTCAAAATCCCTACTCACAGAGATGGGACATAGAAGAGTCATGTCAGAATGGACCAGGTTAGCACTCAAGAGCTAGGGTCAGGAAAGAGAGAATGTGAGGCTGGCACATTGGTAGCCTTTGGGGCACAGGAGCTGAGCAGTGAAGTATGAGCTAGGGAGCTCCAAACGTGTACCCAAAGTGGATCACTGCTGTGCCCTCAGAAAGGATAAAGAGAGTGAGGTAAGGCAGCAGGGAAGCCTCATCTACAGATGCTTATGACCAATCTTTAAAAGAAACACTCTTGGGGTTCCAAGAAACAACAGATCCCATTCTTATTCTCTCTTCTTTTTCCTCCTCCTTCTCAACCTTCTACTTTCTTCAACACTGTACAAAGCATGAAATCCCTTTCAACTAAATAGGCCCCAGGGCTCTTGGAAAATTTTGAGGTGGTAGACTTCATAAATAAAGTACTATATTCCAGGTGAATAGTTCAGGTAAGCAAAGAAGCAAGTAATTTAAAAACATATAGAGGGGATGATATTTATACCTTGAGCCAGTAGAGAAGATCATGCTGTTTATAATACTGAAAGATATATAAAAAGTAAAAGATATATAGAAAGTGAAAGGTATATAAAACAGTATAAAACACGAAGGCTTTCCCTGTGACTTCTTCCTGAGGCCCAATATACCCCCAAATTAACCCAGATCATCTGAAAGGCTGTCAAGTATCAACCAATTTAAAATAAAAATGAATCTTAAAAAAAAAAAAAAAATGTGGAAAATTCTGAAAGAGATGGGAATACCAGACCACCTGACCTGCCTCTTGAGAAACCTATATGCAGGTCAGGAGGCAACAGTTAAAACTGGACATGGAACAACAGACTGGTTCTAAATAGGAAAGAGTATTTCAAGGCTGTATATTGTCATCCTGCTTATTTAACTTATATGCAGAGTACATCATGAGAAACGCTGGGCTGCAAGAAGCACAAGCTGGAATCAAGATTGCGGGGAGAAATATCAATATTCTCAGATATGCAGATGACACCACTCTTATGGCAGAAAATGAAGAGGAACTAAAAAACCTCTTGTTGAAAGTGAAAGTGGAGAGTAAAAAAGTACTGAAACTCCAGTACTTTGGCCACCTCATGCAAAGAGTTGACTCATTGGAAAAGATTCTGATGCTGGGAGGGATTGGGGGCAGGAGGAAAAGGAGATGACAGAGGATGAGATGGCTGGATGGCATCACAGACTCGATGGACGTGAGTTTGAGTGAACTCCGGGAGTTGGTGATGGACAGGGAGGCCTGGCATGCTGCGATTCATGGGGTCGCAAAAAGTTGGACACCACTGAGCGACTGAACTAAACTGAACTGAAGGAGATATTTGAGACATGAACTTAAGACTATGTAATAACACAAACTAGCTAAGAATTTGCATGGCAAAAGTTAAGGCAAGGCTTTTATAATAATTTCCTAGTTCTCATGGAAATATTAAGAAACAATAGGGAACAGTCAAGATACCACTGTCCCCTGGGTGCTATACCTTATCTCTGATGGGAAATAGCTGCCATCTTCTATGTGTCCAAGAGAGATTAAACTTTGAGATCCAAGGATTTCCAATCTTAGGCATGTTTTGGTCTTAAACTAGCTTCCCAGCTACAGCCCCCCTCCAAACTGTTTCACAGAGACCACCATCCTTAGTCAAGCTCCTACAGCCACACTTCAGACAAGATCTCTTCCTTGGGCATCATGATGTAGCCCAGCCTTTTTCTCTCCATATAACAACATAATTTGTGTCTCCTCTTCATTTTGTGTTTTCATTGTTCCCTTTCCTTCCAAATCAATATAACCCAACTCTTCTTTTCTACCATTTTCCACACTAATGGTCCTCTGTTATGCTTACACCCGAATTCCAGTTTCTAAGATCAATTTCCTGTCCTACAGGGTATTCTGAAATTGTCACCTTGGTCTTCTCATGGCAGCTTATAATGGCACCTGGCATATATCATGAACTTCATAAATATTTTTTAAATTAACTATTTTTCTCAATGAACCCAGTATATAAGATGCTGTTACTTAAGGATATTTAAAAATATTCAGCCTTGCTGTGACACCAGTCATCTTTTTCAGAAACATTTGTTGCCTTCATTCTCCTTTCTATTTAGTTGCAATTTCTATTATTATAAATAATAATGATTGCTATATATTATTTGTTGATTTATTTATATACCACCTAGTTATTTGCTCCTGCCAAAGAACTTAAGATGACTTATAAGAACATCTGAAATACGTATCATAAATTTAAAATAAGTGGAAAAAAGGAAAACAAGAGTACAGGAGTAACATGGGCTTTGAAAGAAGGTGAATACAAAGCCATACGATAAGAATCTATCCAGCTGCTCTAGGTAAGTCATTAACTTGAGTTGAAGCTTCCTAGATACCAGCCCCAAAGGTAAACCCAATCACTTTAACAATTCATAGTATTTTAAGAGGAAAACAAGTAACTCAGAAGAAACAATTATTTGTGATTGTTGAGATCAGACAAGAATGTCTCCCTTGGAGGTATTGAAGAGTTCAGTGTCATACAGTGCACCACATCCCCACAACAAGCTTAAAGGGAGCACACAGAAGTTTTATAGGACTATTTGAACAGCATTACTCAGTGAAAGCCCATGGCATCTTTCACAAGGACAGTGGAGAATAAACATCTTGACAGCTCCCCATATAAATGTTACGGTGCAGAGACACAGATCTCTGGTGATCTGACTTAATTCAGAAACAAAGATAAAGATCTAGAAGAACGTGTATAAAGATACAGAGCATCACTTCCAAGAAAAGTGACTACTTTTCTCAGCTGAGTTTTTATTTAGAATTGAGGGTCAATTGCTACCAAATGAGAAACCAACCTCTGGTCAGGAATTGTTTAGTTGGTATTGTTTAGGATCCTCAGATCAACCCCTCTGATGGGTATTATTATTCATATTATGTTAATGAGGGAGCTGAGGCTCTGAGAAATTAAATAACTTCTCCAAAGCCTGGCATGCTCCATTGCAAAGAGTCAGACATGACTGAGCGACTAAACAACACCACAAAGCTACCATAGCTAAAGAGGAAGGTAATAGGAATTTGAAACACGAGGCTTGGTTCCAAATTCATACTTGTTTTTTTTCTAATTATAAAAATCCTCAAACATTCAGAAAGACATAGATAGTAATATAGCAAATGGCCATATACTCACCTGTGATTAGACGGATATTAACATTTTCCCCTCTGGTCTACACCTCAAATTGCCTCCTCTTAGTGCCTCTTTGGTATCTAAGAGATGGAAACAGAGTAACCAAATAGACTATAGCTTTTTTCCCATTGTACCAGTAGAGAAATTTTCTTTCTGTCTTCTCTTGTAAATCTCTAGTTGCTCCAAATGGCTTGGGCCACATTATTTAAAATATATTGTGCCTTTTTTCCTTGGCTTTCATGCAGACACAGTTGGAAACTAAAACCTTAATACTGCCCTAGAGAAGAAAAATCTCAGCTGTTGGTTCATCTGCCAACTTCTGATGAGGGTTAGCGCCCATTGCCCATTGCCCGTCCTTCACCCCCAAAGAATCCCTTGCAATTCAAAACAGTGTGTCATTGGCCATTTTTTCTTCAACTTGGCCAAATGTGAACAAGACATGATGGGAGAACATCTATTTCAAGTGTGCCATTTTCTAAGGAAGTAAGCTTTTTATCTAAATCTAATAGTGATAATTTTAATTTAATAAGTTACAGTGAATTCAAGATCTCACAATCATGAGTAAAGTGCTGATCTGAAACGCATTTTTCATCTTCTTCCGCTTCCCTGGTGGCTTAGAGGTTAAAGCGTCTGCCTCCAATGCGGGAGATCCGGGTTCGATTCCTGGGTCGGGAAGATCCCCTGGAGAAGGAAATGGCAATCCACTCCAGTATTCCTGCCTGGAGAATCCCATGGACAGAGAAGCCTAGTAGGTTACAGTCCACGGGGTTGCAAAGAGTCGGACACGACTGAGTGACTTCACCTCACCACATTTTATTTAGTGTAGACATTTAGTGTAGGCAGCCAGAAAAAAAAGTAAAATAATTTTTCTATACCAAAAATACATTGAATTTCAAAAATAAGAATGAAAAATATTTCAGTTGGCCAACCCCTTAACTCACTTGTTAAAACCATGCTGAGAGGCTAAAGACTGTTCTAGGAAGAGCAGTACCAAACACCGACAAAAATATTCATATGTATAGATCCTCTTCAAATAATTGGTATGAAACTAGACAAAGTGACTTATTTGTTACTTCATTTAAAGTTCTTAAATCAGTTCAGTTCAGTTCAGTCGCTCAGTCGTGTCCAACTCTTTGCGACCCCATGAATCGCAGCACGCCAGGCCTCCCTGTTCATCACCATCTCTCGGAGTTCACTCAGACTCACATCCATCGAGTCAGTGATGCCATCCAGCCATCTCATCCTCGGTCGTCCTCTTCTTCTCCTGCCCCCAATCCCTCCCAGCATCAGAGTCTTTTCCAATGAGTCAACTCTTCGCATGAGGTGGCCAAAGTACTGGAGTTTCAGCTTTAGCATCATTCCTTCCAAAGAAATCCCAGGGCTGATCTCCTTCAGAAATGTTTCCACTGTTTCCCCATCTATTTCCCATGAAGTGATGGGACCAGATGCCATGATCTTCGTTTTCTGAATGTTGAGCTTTAAGCCAACTTTTTCACTCTCCTCTTTCACTTTCATCAAGAGGCTTTTTAGCTCCTCTTCACTTTCTGCCATAAGGGTGGTGTCATCTGCATATCTGAGGTTATTGATAAGTTCTTAAATGGTATAGCTTTATTCTCATAACTTTCATTTGGACAATTATGACTAAATCACCATAAAATTTAAAGCTTGTGAATACAATTAAATTTGAGTTGTAGTCCTGAGTTCTAAATTTCCTACTTTTGGCAACCAAAGACTGACAAGAAATATCCACAACAATCTCTCATAAAAAGTCAGTTTGCTCAGCAAGTTATGTGTACCAACTTATCTCAGCAAGTACTTGAAGTCTTTTTTTTTTTTCCTTCCGCCAAATTTTAAAAATTGGCATTTAGCTCAAATTTTTAAAAGATTTTTTCAAAGCTCTCTTAAAGTTTGCTTGTGTGACCTCAAATAATTTTCTTTCAGACCCTTTTTCCTTTCCAGGAAGACAGTAAGTGCTTAGACTTAGCACCTAGGAATGATATACAGTGAGAGCCAGACATAGCATGCCTGAGCGTATTGAACCAGAGACATAAAACAGTTATGGATCATTTGGACAAAAGAAAAAAATGTCCACAATTTTTGTGTGATCATGTGTTTCCTGAAAATTTCAATTTGGAATCATAAATATTTGCAATTAGGAAGTCCTGAGTGGTCCCATCACTTCATGGGAAATAGATGGGGAAACAGTGGAAACAGTGTCAGACTTTATTCTGGGGGCTCCAAAATCACCTCACATGGTGACTGCAGCCATGAAATTAAAAGACATTCCTTGGAAGAAAAGTTATGACCAACCTAGATAGCATATTCAAAAGCAGAGACATTCCTTTGCTGACTAAGGTTTTCCCAGTGGTTATGTATGGATGTGAGAGTTGGACTGTGAAGAAGGCTGAACACCAAAGAACTGATGCTTTTGAACTGTGGTGTTGGAGAAGACTTTTGAGAGTCCCTTGGACTGCAAGGAGATCCAACCAGTCCATTCTGAAGGAGATCAGCCCTGGGATTTCTTTGGAAGGAATGATGCTAAAGCTGAAACTCCAGTACTTTGGCCACCTCATGCAAAGAGCTGACTCATTGGAAAAGACTCTGATGCTAGGAGGGATTGGGGGTAGGAGAAGGGGACGACAGAGGATGAGATGGCTGGATGGCATCACTGACTTGATGGATGTGAGTTTGAGTGAAGCCCGGGAGATGGTGATGGACAGGGAGGCCTGGCGTGCTGCGATTCATGGGGTCGCAAAGACTTGGACACGACTGAGCGACTGAACTGACTCACTGACTGAACAGACTTCTGTTTTCCCCTTCTCCTCCTCCTTTTCTCTTTCTCCTCTTTCTTCTTCTTCTTCTTCTTAAGCTGTGTACTTTACCCTGTGCATAGAGACAGAGATTCAGCTCTGGTTTAACTCACATTGAAAGGACTTTTTTGTAGCTGTTCAGAAAGCATACATCTGTTTGTTTTAAAAGGCAGGTTTATTCCTCCAGTTCTTGCAGAAGCAACCATTGCCGGTCTATCTTTCTTTGACCCAATAAAAAGATGGTAAAACCAGGTCAAATATTTTTAATATCTTCCCTCCCCAAAAGTACGCACGCACACACATACACAAAACACCCACACTGGAGCAACAAAACTGATCACTGGAAGGCAATACAACAAGAGAGACAGAGAGAGTCTTCTAACAAGGGTAGTCAAAGTTTTATTTCATCAACAAGTTCACACCCCTGAACTTTGGTTGATCCTGCTCTAATATCCTCCTGTTACCATTTCTTAGTACCCCAGCTCCAACTGTACATTGGATATGGAGCAGGAATCTGTCCATTAAAGACACTGTGCCTGTAATCAAATACTAAGACAATATTATCTCAGAGAGTACACTGGTATCACTTTCTTGCTCTTCTTAAGTATTCATAGCTAAATGATTTATGGGCACACAAATGGATGTAATGTCCTATAATATATAAGAGGACTAATATTTAATGTGTTTCTTTTTTACTTTGTTTGAATAAAATCTCCCAAAATACTTTTAGCAAATGATCATTAATTATGTGCATTGTCAAATGCTCCTGGGTTCTAATAAGCAGGCCTCAGAATTTACAGTCCCCAGCTCTCTGCTAGAGCCCATAAATCCAATGTGGGTGACAGTACTCAATAAAGTGGTCCCATCACCGGAATAGACGCATCAAATCGTTCACGTTTGGATACACCACAGATTTTTTTTTTTCAATGCCTATAATCTAAGCAGAAAATACCCTTTCCAGGATGTTATTTCAAGGTAACTCCCAGATTATCTGAGTTATTTTTTTAATAGGACTCTATGACCCACAAGGGCTAAATTTGGCCCTAAGCCTGTGTATTTTATCAACTGCATCTTTGGGATCGATGGACTACCAGGGACAGAAATGAAAACCACAGTGGTTTCTAGGGGAATATTTATCAGCAAATATATTTTCCAAAAAAAATAAAGATTTTAGAGGGAAATGTTTAAATAGAGTTGTAACTTCATAGTTAATTTACTTAGTCTTCAATGTCTTCGAGAATCCATTATGCACTTGGGATGTCAGAGGGGTCTACAAATTACTAAGTTGTTTGAAGTTTGCTGCTTTCTGAAGTGGCTTTGGTCATTTATTTTCGTAGAAATGTTATTTCTTCAACTTGCAAGGTATGTAATAGCAAGGCCTTTTGAGACAGCTGTCTGAAAAGAAAATGATTATCCATGTTTCTAAAGAAAGATGACTTGTTCTTTATGTGAAGTCCTCTATGGAACATTTAGCATTTTAAAAATATGAAAATACCAAACTTCAGTTTTCAAAGTCTGTAAGAGATGTCCAGGCAAAATGAGAGAAGTGCAGAAAAAATAATTAGAAGAATGAATTGTTTTGATCTGAGGTAAGGAGAAGACTCTTGAGAGTCCCTTGGACTGCAAGGAGATCCAACCAGTCCATTCTGAAGGAGATCAACCCTGGGATTTCTTTGGAAGGAATGATGCTAAAGCTGAAACTCCAGTACTTTGGCCACCTCATGCGAAGAGTTGACTCATTGGAAAAGACTCTGATGCTGGGAGGGATTGGGGGCAGGAGGAGAAGGGGACGACCGAGGATGAGATGGCTGGATGGCATCACTGACTCAATGGATGTGAGTCTGAGTGAACTCCGAGAGATGGTGATGAACAGGGAGGCCTGGCGTGCTGCGATTCATGGGGTCGCAAAGAGTCGGACACGACTGAGCGACTGAACTGAACTGAACTGAAGGAACACTGTACTTATTCTGAAATTCTTTTTTATCTGAAAACCTCCAACTACCTTAGATTTAAAAAGAGCAATGGAAGAAGGAGTTCTTGTCTCACTATTTGAATATCAGGCTGAGTATTAAAGAAATATTTGGACCTTCAGTTTAAGCTTGACTTAATGATTGACTGTAGCAAGCCAGATATTAGTATTAGAGTAAGTGATGAATCATATCAAGGGTTTGTTTTTTTTTTTCCCCTCTGAAAAATCTGTCCTGTAGAGGTTTAAAGTATCCAACTAAGAACAGGAAAAGTCCTACACTTCTCAGCCTTTTAAATGTTGGAAACTGCAGAACAGAACATAAAAGGTGATCCCTGCCACTAGAGATTTCATCTAAAAGATACACGTCTAGTAAACCTCCAACCCGAACTAACATACAATGCAACACCACCTCAAAAGAGAGAAATGCATGCGATGCTACAAAAGAGAAAGAAAAAATTGAAAATACCACCTGTCCAAAAAGTTCAAAGAAAATAGAATGGAATAGAGTAAGAGAAACAAACGTAAGACACCTAGATCCAAACATAACAATTTGCAGTTGGGGAAATAGCACCCTTGGGGTATGGAACACAGGTTTCTTGATTCTCTGGCCCTTAGACAAGGCTAAATCTTTGTAAAGCTACATTGTACGGCAAACCACAAATTATTTTGGCCCTTAAGTCCTTAAGTCAATTGCCAACCTTTGGCTAGAACCCAGCCTTCCAGTTTCTCTTTACTGAATAACAGGCCTTTCCTGGTTTAATTCGGGTATCATTTTCTATGCTGGTATCACCTCCATCCTAAAAGGAGAGACTCCTACTCCTGAAACTGAAGGAGCTCATCTAACAAGCAAGATACAGTTAACACATTTCTGCTTCAAAGACATGAAGAAATCTCCCCAGTGTGACAAAGACAAGCCACTCCTCCCACCCCAGGAAAGCAGTCTGCTCTGGTTTCCGGGATAGACGAACCTCTTTCTTGCAGCAGGCAAGAATGTATTACCACTGCCTCATCTTTATGTCATTTGTCATTATCTGTTTCTCCCATTCTTTTGTTTCTTATTATTCTAAGTAGAAGTCAAAATAAGGAATTCCCTGGTTTCTTGAAATTTCATGTATTGTTTAGCCTTCTCTGGGTCCATTCAGGGATCTTTTAAGGAAGCTGCTTTTAAAGTCTGTGCTAATCTGCCTGCATCACTGTCTTTACAACTTGCTTGGTTTTAGAGGGATTGTGTTAAAGTTATTTGGTACAGTAAGTAAGTCTCAAGGCACAGTCACCATTGTTTTTCAAAAAGCATTTTGTTTCTGAGCTCTTTGATGGTTGAAGTTATTTATTTGGGTTTGAGGGTGTACTTTTAGAATGGGAAGAGGGGTTATAGGGGTCAGATATCCTCATTAAGGAAGGAATTAAACATTAAAAAAGAGCAACAGGGTAAAATTTCTTATTTTCTGAGTGATTCACCCTTCAGGAAGGAAATATTTGCCTCTCTCCAGTAGAGAGAAATTGTTTCACAATGTTCACAATTGAAACTAAGGTAGAAAACAAGATTAAAACTAGACATATCTGAATTTAGACATCTCCGGCAGATTTTTTTCTTTTGATTCATACATTAATGATCAAGAGGTAGGTTTGGAGCATGTGATGGGACAGGAAGGCATAAATAACTTCTGTAGAATGGAAAAAAAACAAATTGTGAATGTTCAAAAGATACTTTAAAATCAGAGTTTTCTCTACCTTATCTAGGAAGCAGAGAACCCCTTTTGGTATAAATTGTTCAAACAGTGCAATCTGCTTGCAAAACTTGAAAATGTCAATTTGTTTAGAAGGATAAGATCAGAATGATGATTCTGCCGCTATCATGTGCTCCCTTAAAGTGGAGACTCACTAACAAAAGCATCTCAATATTTGGCAAGTCGTCACATCTGGCAATTTCATTAACCGACGAGTGTGTCATTTGGAAATGGATCCAGATGTTTCAGGAGAATTTGTATTGGATTTGAAAGAATCTGAATCCTTTTGGCGAAGTACTATTTTGTAGACTGATATCAGATCCTCAAGTTCCATCCACATGAAAGGGCTCAGATTTTGTTTCTGTGTGATTTAGATCCATTGGAAAGGTAAAAATTCTTTTGCAATATGTGTGCTCCATCCTGATGGATCTGAAGACTTGTTCTTCCGGCTCCTACAGACCACCCATAAAAAGAAAAAAAAAAAAAGAAGAACCATCCCTAGACTTTAATGCTAAGTGTAAACTTTTACTACTTTATTAGATACTATGTCGTCACAAAAACTGGCTATTCCCTGCTGAACTAAACCAAAAGAAGCTTTTATTAATCTGAAAGTCCTAAGAAAGTGCTCTAGCACATCCCCCTACTCATCTTCTGAGCAGATTGTATTACAACAATTCTAACCAATAAAATGTCTAGCACTTTAAAAACTCCCTCCAAAAGCAGATTATGTAATCATTATTATTAATCCAATCTAGTTCTTGTAAGCTCTTAATGAAAAGGAAATTGTGTTTATTTGGACTTACTGAGTATTAACAAACTACCCTCCCTATGTTATGGTTTCTGGCTATTCCAGGAAGCAAGGGAAGAATTTACATTACTCAACAGTCTATGTTTCCTAACCATCAGGCCCATGTGATCCTATGGCCCAAGACAGTAGAGAAGCTGGTACTGGGTTAATCTAATCCCATTGCCAGCCTAACTGCCCTGCTACTTTTGATGGATCCAAATCGGATTCCCATTCACAAGCTGTAAGCATGCATGTGCATGTGCATTAAGTTGCTTCAGTCATGTCCAACTCTTTGTAGCTCTATGGACTCTAGCCCACCAGACTCCTCTGTCCTTGGAATTCTCCAGGTAAGAATACTGGAGTGGGTTGCCCTGCCCTCCTCCAGGGTATCTCCCTGACCCAGGGATCGAACCTGCATCCCTTACATCTCCTACATTGGCAGGCAGGTTCTGTACCACTAGTGCCGCCTGGGAAGCCCACAAACTATATGGCTTTGGGCAAACATCATTCATTCAGTTTTTCATCTGGAAGTAGCAATTATAATAGTACATACTCAATGGGATTTTTTTAGAGCAAATGGGATTATTTCTATAAAGTTCTTACCATGGTAAGTGTTCCAAAATTGCCACCTATAATAACATGCGTACTTAAAACTACATCACTTGTTCTTCCTTCATGCTTCACTTTACCTTTATCCACACTTCATCTATAGCTCATATCTTTCACTCAGACCTTTAAACTCTTGACCACAACACAGAGATTCCTTATATACTCATTTCAGAGCAAATGAAGCAGTCCCAGAATTAAGCCATGGGAAACTTGACATGTCCCTGTAACCAGCTACCTGAGGTTAACTTTTTATATTTTGTAGGTCTTCCTTAGTTCTCAGAACAAATCTATGAGATGGATACATACACTCACAGACCTGCAGACAGCTTTACTTTAGATTGCAGATTTCTCAAAAGACTTTCCGGCCTACAGATCACTTTGAGAAACTCAAAAGAAAGTTCATGAGAATCATCTCTACAAAGATGGGCATGATGGTCACGGCCATATCCAGACATGTTTGAAACATTAAAGGTTTTAGATGTGAACTGAATTAATTTTCTCTCCAATTCTTTGATGCTGTAAAGGCACAAAGTCTGTTACTATCTTCCACACTATATTATCAGAGCCATATATCTTAGAAATAATAAAATAAAATTCACCATTACCGATAGTAATAATTTAGGACCCATCCACTGTTCCCTATAGATAATGCAGCTGATTTTAAAATCACCTTAAGAAATAGCTGGTGACTGCTTCAACCCTGTCAGATGACTCTAATTTTCTTTTATGACAGTGTCAGACTTGCTATATTGCAGGAAAGTGATCTACATAATATAGATTCTTGATGTCACACGTATTACATGATCAGCAAATTTAGTGTGAAAAAAAAAAAAGCAATATCTCGAGTGGGTGCAGAAATAGCAGAAGGGAAGTAGAATGTAGCTACTACTAAGAGAAACTATGAGAGAAAATTTACAGTGTCCTAGGACTGGAGCTGCTTCTGTCTCAGTGGGGAGGGGGAGTTCATACATCAACATGTGCTGGAGTGTTCATTAAATATTCAAATATCTGTGCCCCAGTCCTCAAACCATTGAATCAAATCCCCTTAAGTGATTCTTACACATACTTAAATTGGGAATTACTACTATGGGGCCAGCTACAGTCCATAGGATCGCAAAGAGTCGGACACAACTCAGGCGACTAAGCAGAGCACAGCACTATGGGCTTTTTTCCCTAATGAGGAAATTTTAAGCAATGGGAGCCTTTCAGCATGTGCTGAGGTTAACATAGCATGTACTCTACTTTTTGATAAAAGGGAGGAAGACATGGGAGACGCCAAGGCTCAGCTATCTCTTCCTCATCTCTGCCCCTCTACTGCCACTTCTTCCTCTTGCCAGTCTCCAAGTTAGTGTGAGGATCAGGATTTTCAGATAAGATTTCAAGACAGTGTAAAGTGATGGGGGAAGCTTTGGGCTCAGAGACATGGAGTTAAGGTAGAAGTTCTCATTCTTCTCTGTGGCCTTGGATAACTGATGGCCTTATGACCTTCAGTTTTCTCATTTGGTGATCTAGAACTAATTATAATGATTCTTTTTTAAAAAATGTATTTTACTTAAGTATAGTTCATTTACAATATTGTGTTAATTTCTACTAATCACAGCAAAGTGATTCAGTTATATATATTTTATATATATACATACATATATATACGTTTTCATATTCTTTTCCATTATGGTTTATTACAGGATATTGAATATAGTTCCCTGTGCTCTACAGTAGGACCTTGTTGTTTACCAGAAAGTGAAAGTGTTAATCTCTCAGTCATGTCTGACTCCTTGCAGCCCCAAGCACTGTAGCCTGCCAGGCTCCTCTGTTCATGGGATTTTCTAGGCAAGAATACTTGGGTAGGTAGCCATTCCCTTCTCCAGGGGATCTTCCTGACCCAGGGATCAAACCTAGGTCCTTGCATTGATGGTGGATTCTTTACCATCTGAGCCACCAGGGATCAATCTTGTACGTAGTAGTTAGTATCTGCTATTCTCAAACTTCCAATCCATCTCTCCACACTCCCCCTTGGCATATATTTATGTTGGTTTATGTTCAGTTCACATCCCAAACCCTTAGTGTTCCAAATGTGTCTGTTGCAGCTTTGACATCATACTTACCTTTGTAGACTTGATTTTCATGAGCTTTCCTTTGAGTTTCGCAAAGTGACCTAGAGGCTCAAAAGTCTTTTGGGCAAACTGCAGTATGATCTAAAGTACAACTCCCTGCAAGTCTGTGTGGATTCCTAACTTGGGTGTGTATATTTGTATGTGTGTGTGTGTTAATATAAAGCAATAAACAAACAAATAGACAAAAGTTAAAGTGTAATCACAAAAATATCTGGGAAAGTTTTATGAGATTGTTTGCTATGAGAAGTATATAGATGGAATACCAACATAACACATAATCACATATATGTGTGTGAGAGATAGACAGAGATAGAGATAGAGATTCTAGATCCCAGGTCCATCTAGAAGTAAAGAACCTGCCTGACAATGTAGGAGATATAAGAGACCCGGGTTCAATGCCTGGGTCAAGAAGATCTCCTGGAGGAGGGCATGGCAACCCACTCCAATATTCTTGCCTAGAGAATCCCATGGACAGAGGAGCCTGGCGGGCTATAGTCCATGGGGTCACAAAGAGCTGGACACGACCAAAGTGACTTAGCATGCACTCACATAGATATAGATACAGATATGCAGGTAACTGTTTAACTACCTGCATAGTTAGGGAAAAGCACAGGTTCATAATGTTTGCCAACTTCCATGGTGTAAATATTCCCATAAAGGCTGATTTAAAGGTAGCAATGCAACTGAACACACAAAATCTGCTTTCCTGAGCTGGCAGGCTCTAACACACACCTGCTATATCTACTTCTCTCAATTTTTCTTTGTCAAAGAGAAAGATTTAACTAGCTGACCTCAAAGGTGTTTCAACATTTAACATTATGCTTTCACTATTTACACACACACTCTATAATTAATTGATATAGCTTGAGTAGGAAAGTAGGTGGTCCACAGTGCCTTTAATCCTACTGAAAGTAAAAAGTTTATCAAAACAGAGATGTAAAAGCCACCGCACAAATTTAAGGCTTTGAAATTCATGGCTTCTCCCGAGATTTCTAACCCCTTTTGCTTGCTGAAATGGATCTTCAATTTGCCAATTTATCATTGGAATCACCCCTTCCCATAGGATCGGCATATTTTTATGAGTTTTTCCATCAAAATGATTTTCTTTGTTTCAGATGTTAAAGTAAGACATTTTATTCCATACCCCACCAAAAAGAAAAGGGGGACAAAAGTTAATTGTATCTGAACTAAAGTATAACTATGGCCTTATTAAAGAGTTGTCGTTATAGGCTATTGATCGCAGCACACAGGAAAAGCTTGTCATGTAAAGTCAAGAGGTTAATGTAATTACAAGAATGGGCAGCAGGATCAGCTGTAGCCAGAAGTGGCGAATAACTAAAAGCTGCTTTAGAGACACATAATATTGTCAAAGCATAAATAATTCATCCTAGCATTCGAGAAGAAATTACTCCTCTGTTCCAGCATATTATTCAGCCATTAAAATCTTGCCTTCTAAAGACTTTTGATGTAGTCATATTTTCAGTTCTAAGTCATTCTGAGGCATGCCATCTTCATTAAGGCTCATATTGTGTAGTTTTAAAAGTACTGATATTGAAGAGGATGTGGAATAGATCCACAACTGGTTTAATAACCACAGTGCAGTTAGATAAGAGGGAAGAAGCTGGGAGGATTTAGGCTGCACCTAGGAGCTAAGCAGAGATGAAGATGAAGCACTGTGGAGGGGAATTCTTAATTCTTTAGCTGGGCCACTTTCCATTCATTCGAGGTCCTTGCTGGCACCAAATTCTTGCTGATTCAATGCCTAAAGCATTTCTCGAATGTCAAAGAAGTAGAAGAGGCATGAGAAATAGTCATGGGTGATGGGCCCCACACCCTCCTTGTCATATTTACACGTCAGCTTCTCACTGACTCAGATGAAATTACTCTGACAATGTGGTTTGAAATTGAATCTGCTTTTTTGCATGCTTTCTTTCAGTCTGTGCATTTAGAAACAAAGTTTTGCACATCCATGGCCACTGGCTACCTGCTGGTCTCTCAAAATCAATAGCCAACTGCTGTCTATCTCAACAGTGATTACACCTGTTACTACTATGTGTGTGCTCAGCATGTGAAAGGGGGCAAATAAAACTAACAGAAGAATGAATAGAAACCTGAATTCATAGACCCAAAAGTGACCTTGAAGGGACAAACATTAATTTCACCCCCAAATCCATTCTCTGCTCTTCTCTGTCTTGCCCCGGGCCCCAGGAGGATAAGGCCTGGATCCTTGAGCCTCTGGCTCCTATTTGAGGATCAGCCAAAGAGAGACCCTGTGGATCAAAGAACAGGAAAAGGAAGATTGGAATATTTCTTCCCTGTTTGCTCCCTCCCTACTAGGGTTCACTGTGGAGGTGGCTGTGACCTCTATAGCTTCTTTGTAGGGAACTTTTTTCGCATTTCTGGTTCCTTTCAGGTTTGGTAGCCCTTTTGTCATACCTTGCTCCCGCAGACAATTAAGAGTTTAATACCACTGCGAGTCTCGGGGCATTTCAGCATCATAGGTTGGGTCTTTATCAATAGTCCTTTTATTGTGAGTGTTTGTTAGTTGCTCAGCTGTGTCCTACTCTTTGCAACCCTGTGGACTGTAGCCCACTAGGGTTCTCTGTCCATGGGACTCTCCAGCAAGAATACTGGAATGGGTTGCCATTTCCTCCTCCAGGGGACCTTCCCGATCCAGGGATCAAACCCAAGTCTCCTGCATTGCAGGTGGATTCCTTACCATCTGAGTCACCAGTGAAGCCCAATCCTTTTATTGCAAGTCTTGAAGAACTCCAGTGCAATGTGCTGTACATTTTTGTCACAGATCCTGACTGATACATGCAGCTAGGCTAGAGGACACTTCCTTCCTAGTATATTTTCTAGAAGAAATGCCTCATCTACACTTCTTAAAGCATCGTAACAGTGGCTAAAGTCATCATAAAAAAACTTTGAGAAAGTCATGTCAAAACAAGGTTCTGAAACACTCAGAGTGAAATTCTAAGAAAATTGTGGTATCTTTTTCAATATTCTAGGTCATACTTTCAAACACTTGATTATCTTCTAACCATTCCTGCCATCAGATCAGCTTCCTCCCCAGCCATGTGAGAAATGGACCTCGCTTCTGCTTAAATGCCAAGAAGCCTAAGTTCCCCCACCAAGGGAAACAACTGCATATCCCATCACTGGGTGAGACCCACTAGTGAGACACAACTCATTGTATATTTCAGCTCCTTCTATATGACTCATTGTGTATACTTAATACTCTTTAGTTCTATCATTTGGAGGTTTTTTTTATGCTTTTAAACCAAGACTGTTCCTCTAGATTGTTCCTGACAAATTTGCAATGAAATAACATAAACTTTATTATAAAGAAAGAATAGAAAGTATTTATTTAAAATGTCTGAGACATTCTCATCCATGAAGCTTGTCCATGGGAGTGCCCTGGGCGATAAATGATGCAGCGGTTATACTGAGGTTCACCTCAAATTCTGTTTAGCTCCTCTCCACGGCACTCCCCAATATTTCTACTTAGTATCGAAATAAAGATGTCAGCCTCAATTTTGTTTTTTCTCACCTCCATGCCAGATCCATGAGCCTATTGAATCATTTTCACTTGAAACGTATATCATAAATTTCTCTATATTTGTATCATCCTTAATATCTGGTGAAACCTACCATCCTCTTTCACTGGGATTAATATTAATGTAATAACCTCACTGCTTCCATTCTTGCCTTCCAATAATCCCCTCTGTACACAAAGTAGCTAAGGTGACCTTTCTAAAATGCAGATCAGGTGACATCATCTCTCTCCATTAAATCCTCCAGCGGCTCCCTTGATCTACATGGCATCTATGTAAACGCAGTTTCCTTTCCTTGTTCCCCTGACTCATGACATGCTAGCCTTGTCAGCCTTCTTTCTAAGCTCAAACACAGTTCCTTCCTCCCTTGTAGTCTTTTTGTCTTTCTTCCAAAAACAATCAGACCCCAATCTTTACTGAGCTGCCTAGGTCTTACTATGCAAATCTCAACTTAGATGCCACCGCCTTAGGGAGACCTTTGTGAGCACACTGCAGTGCCCCACGCTTAAGCTGTGTGTTCCATCACATCAGACTATGTGATTTTCTGCCAGTATTTACCACTATCTGAAATATACCATTTATTTGTACTGTCTTCACACTTACAGAATGTGAGCTCTGTGAGATCAGTAATTTTGTCTATATCGTTTACTCCTTAGTCCAAAGTTCCTAGAATGCCACCAACTTATTGGAAGAACTCAAAAAGTTTTGTTGAAGTTGATTCTCCTGTCTACCGCAATGGAGTAGAGAGGCTAAATGGTGTTGCCTCACAGTTATTGTTTTTTTCCATATATTATCAATTAGTTCTTCACCTTATGCTCACATTATTTTGCCTCCCTACTAGAAAACATCAGCTAATCCTTAACCTGCTCTGTTCAGGGGTAGAAAATGCTAGAACTTGTGCAACAGAAGATTGTTTTCATTTTTAATGAATGTCTCACAAGGGATTTTTAAAATGTTGTTTCTTACGTATAATACTAGCCTGCTGCTGCTGCTGCTAAGTCGCTTCAGTCGTGTCCGACTCTGTGCGACCCCATAGACGGCAGCCCAACAGGCTCCCTCGTCCCTGGGATTCTCCAGGCAAGAACACTGGAGTGGGTTGCCATTTCCTTCTCCATTGTGTGAAAGCGAAAAGTGAAAGTGAAGTCGCTCACTCGCGACCCGATGGACTGCAGCCTATCAGGCTCCTCCATCCATGGGATTTTCTAGGCAAGAGTACTGGAGTGGCTTGCTATTGCCTTCTCCGAATACTAGCCTACTTGTCTAGTAAAGAACATGAAATTTAAAAATGCAGAAAAAGGAGCAAAATGAAGGAGAGGTGATGAGAACAAAAAAAAAACTGAGAGATCAGTACTTCCCAGGATGAGCAGAGCCACCAGACCAGGGGAGAGGAGGGAGAAGAGTGCCGCCTCTGTCTGAAAACTTCAAAATCAAAGGTTATCATGAAAGGTGGGACATCTTCTGATCTCACTGTCTACTCAGACACACTTCACTTCAGTGTCCAGTGGGACAAGTTATCTCTGAATCGGAGATCTACTTATTAGCCCTTGAGCAAGTTATGTCACCTGGTTGAGGCTCCTTGTCCTCATCTGAAAATAAAAAGGGTGATAATATTTGCTTCCCTGTACAGGACTGGGGTGAGTCAGATGATCCAGTGTATGTGTAAGTGCTGTGTGGCAAACCAATCGATGCACAAATGCACACCATTGCAATCATTGCTGCTACAAGAGAGAAAGAAGACTTACAGACACAAGTGGTAGAAACCGACACCAAACATTACAAGGCGCACAAAGGGAGGTCCCCTAATGCTGAACATTTATAGAGAAAACAAAGAGCACATACCTTTGCAAAGGAGTCCTTCCCAGGTGGCTCAGTGGTAAAGAATCCACCTACCTGCCAAAGCAGGAGACATAGGAGACACAGGTTCGATGCTTTGGAGAAGGAAATGGCAAGCCACTCCAGCATTCTGGCTTGGAAGATCCCATGGACAGAGGAGCCTGGCAGGCTACAGTCCACGGGGTCGCAAAGAGTCAGACATGACTGAGTGACTGAGCACGCACACACACACACAGGAGCTAGGAAAGCATGGTCTAGAGGGTTTTCAGAGAACATGGACTTGAAAAAAGACCTGAAAAAGGAATGAGTCCTCCTGTGGTATACAGAAAGAGAAAATGGTGATTTGAGGGAAGTGACGACTGCCAGAGGTCAGCAAGTTTTTAAAAAATGAAGCAGAAGCAAGTGTTGGTCACATGACTGATTAAGTCAGAGGTATATGTGAACGTCCACTTACCTGAAAGCCAAGCAGATTTGTCTGATAGAAGGACAAAAGCCAACAGTGTAACAAAAGATGACATGAATGAAACTAGAGAGAAACTAAATCGTGGAAGGGCTTAGAGATGGTAAGTAGGTCTGGAGGCAGGCAAGGGCATGATCAAAAGAATCTGGGACCACTGAGAGTGCTAACACCCTTCTGCAGCAAGAGAAGAAGTGGGGCCGGATTAAGGGGGGAGAGCCGTACTGCACTTTGTCAAGTCAGGTCACATCTGGAGAGCTGGGTTTTGTCTCAAGTGCCACATTTTTCAAAGGACATTGACTTGAAAATACCCAGATGGGGCTGGCTGGACTGGAGAGGTGAAGAAAAAGTATTCCCTGCAAGAAAGAATGGAAAGGTCTGGTTATACATAACCCAGAAAAGTCAAGAAATGAGAAGCATCCTTCTTTTCTGTTTGAGTTGATCTCAGCTGATTTCACAAGATCAAGGAAAATTCAAGTCTTAGGAGATGCCACCTGACTGAGAAATCTAAGTTGTGAAGTTCACTTACCTGGCAGCCAGAAGACTTGTATTTAGTTCTAACTTTACCCCAACTTGTGGGTGCATCACTCACTTTTGGATTTCTTAGTTAATTCATGTATTTTTTACAAATCTAAATAGACTAAAAAATCTCTAAAATGTTCACCTAGCTGGCTAAAGCAGAGGCAGAAGAATTTGTCTATTGTGTTAAGTCTAGTACTTCATTCCCAGAAATTCTGATTAATTAAAATACTGATCGGGAGCGATCATCCTCATTTGGACTTACCTAAAAGAATGCAAAACAGAACATCAGAAATGGGAGGAGTTTGTTCTAGTGCAAATTGGGCAAAATAATCAACTCTGCATGGTATGTTGAAGCCCAATTACCCAAGAGATAGTCACAGGTTAGAACATCTCTTTGAAAGTGTGGCTTAGAGATAGGGTAGGTGGGAAGCCAGAAAGAAAGATGCTACTTCTGTTCAAACCGTGTTCAACAGAAGCTCTGTGTTCTAGACTAAAAGTTTGCTGCCCTCTCCTCCCCCTTAGTTCATATGCTGAAACTTTACCCCCTAATGATGGTATTTGAAGGTGGGGCCTTTGGGAGGCAATTAGATCTAAATGAAGTCATAAGAGTGAAATTAGTGGCCTTAAAAGGAGAGGAAGAGAGACCAGAGCTCTCCTCTCTCTCTTCCAGGTGAGGACATAGTGAGAAGTCAGCCACTTCCAAGCCAATAAGAAGGTTCTTTCTGTGAACCCAACCATGCTGGAAGCTTGATCTCAGACTTCCAGCCTCCTGAACTGTGAGAAATAATTTTCTGTTGTTTAAAGCCAGCCAATTTATAGTATTTTACTAGAGCACCTTGAGCTAAGACATCTAGTGTTTCTGAATGCTCCATGTCATTACTTCTCAGAAAAAAAAAAAAATGAATAAAAAGATTTCCTTGGTCAAATTAATTTGGGAAGTGATAGATTCAACAAAAGAAAAGAGATTTCTTTACTGCAGTATTTCTCAGCACCTTTCATTTTTTTCAAGGGTCTTGTGACTCAATAAGGACATTGTACAAAGCAGTCTGTTTCTTTTTTCTTTTAAACCACAGAGGGGACCTTCCTCCCCATAATACCCACCATCTCCCCCTTGCAAGCATTTTAGGGGAAGGAGTCTTTATCAAACACCACTTTGCAAAAAGCCTGGGGAACTCTGCCCCTGGTTTGGAGTATAAGAGCATTCAACTCTTATAAGAGCATTCAACTCTGTGGAAATAGAACAAGAATCCCTAAATCAAACACTAATTAAGCACTTACTGTTAGTCAATTGCTGTATTGGACATAGACACTAAAACCTACTGTCACTATTCCCAGAGGTTTTCAAGATACTGAGAAAATAAAACTGGCACACATCAAAAGATAAAAACCTGTACAAGACTCTCATTTGCTAAGTGTCAAAAACAGCAGACTGCCATGGACTCTGAGTCCTGCAGGAGTCCAGAAAGCTTTCTATAACTTGGGCAGTCAGTGAGGGGGCTTCTCCAAGAGGGAAGTTTGGTGCCTTTCCTGGAAAGACAAGAACCAGATGGGCTTATAAGAGTCAAACCTTTAGTAGAGAGAGTAGTATGATCAAAGGACCAGGCAAACACCAGGGGTACAAGGGGAATATTAAAGAGATGGGTCTGAAGCTGAAAGCTTGGGAACAGAGAGATACTGCAGGGTGATGGAGGGCTGATTTTTTAATCAATTACTAAGTATAGGACATCCGGCCCCTAACCTACAAGCAATGGCAAGCTGCTGAAGGTCCAGAGCAAGTGTGTCACAAGATCAGAACACTCATTCATCTTCAACTTCTCAGAGACAGAAGGTGCCAACCCGTCACTAGCCCTCATTTTAAGACAAAGAATTTTCATTTCTGGAGTGAAACATTCGCTTGCTTTCAGAAGGAATTCAGGGAGAGGGTGAAGAGTGAGTTTCTGTTTTCTCTCTTCTGGCAAATAAACAGTCCTTCTGGTGGAGGGAACTGCTCCGTGGACTATTTCTAGCCTCCTGCCAGTGGCCCCCTGGTGATAGAAGACATAGCTGTGTTCTAAGAAAAGATGCTGAGATCCTGCACCGCCAGCTCTGCACACTTTTTAAGTAAACATTCTAAAAATAATACAATAAACTTATAGAACCAGAAGAAACAAGCTGTGAATTGCACGGTGATTTAAAGGGTTTTCTCATTCATTTTGGAGATTTCTTAGAATTTCAGCCAAGAAAAAGCCACCATTGTGTCTAAAGGAAGGAGCTTCAAAAGAAGTTTGGAGAGATCTGCTTCTGAGGTATTTTTATGGGAACTGGATTGCAACACTCAGGACCTCTTCCTTGTCCATTGGGAGCTTCCCCTTAGTGAAGAGCAGGGCAGCGTGTCCAGAAGTGGTGTTTCATGGACCCTCCTTGTGCCCATGCTCTGCCTGATGCCTAGAGGTATCTCAGTGACTTGAAGTTGATGATGGGGATGGAAATGGAGCAGAGAGAGAAATGACTGGTAGAATGACCAGTAGAATGACTGGTCCTGTATTGTCCACTCTCCAGCCTCATCCTGCCCCATCCCCATCGGCCTCACCTACCACCTGTTCAGTGATACTGTAGGACCATCAAGCAAGTAAGCAAGTAAGCTCTCTCTCCCACCAAAGTTTTCTTAGGTGGGGAAGTCAGGGAGAGAGGTCATCTAAGCTCTGATATAATAGGAAAGATATTTTGGTCTCTGATCCGACTCTCTGATCCTAATGTAGCCACGCGTTCCAGGAAACAAACTCACTCGACAATGCAGATAGTGGAGTGCAGTTTATTACAGCAGCGGACCCAAGGCAGAGTCTCCTCTTAGCCAAGGACCCCGATCAGTTTTTGTGAAAACGTTATATACCCTAAGTGTACATGCTCAAACCCACTTCCCCAAATTCTCTGAAACTAGTCTGAACAAAGGAAAAGAAAGGTAAATCAAAGTTAACCCATGATTCGTATGCCTTAGGCCTAAGTAGTTAACAGTGGACAATTATCAATAGGCTTGTGGTCATACTCCAATAAGCATAATAGAATTTATGATTCTATTTGGTTACACAGAAAATTAGGGTATTCTTTTAGGTGATGGAGAGTCAGGTTCGAGCCCTGGGGCCCTTCCATGGCGTGGCGGGGAGTTTGGTTTTCTAGTTGGCATGTAGTTTCTATAGATACTGGGCATATAGCTCAAAGTCCACAGTCCAGCCCAAGATGGAGTCCTGCTTTGAAGACGGAGCCTGTTCTGTTTCCTCCTTCACTAATACAGGGTCCCCTTATAATTTCCGGGGTGATTGGAGTGACTTTTGTCCTAATGACTTGACACTTAGTGGGATCCTAGAGAAGGGTTGGTGATTGGAAAGAAACTATGATTAGAAGCTTGGGATTTTCAGCCCTGATCCTCATTCCTCTGAGAAGGGAGAAGGGTTGAAAATGAAGTTAATGGTCCATCATACCTACTTGATGAAGCCTCCAAAAATTCTCAATACTGTGGGGTTTAGTGGTATTGGAGAAGACTCCTGAGAGTCCCTTGGACTGCAAGGAGATCCAACCAGTCCATTCTGAAGGAGATCAACCCTGGGATTTCTTTGGAAGGAATGATGCTAAAGCTGAAACTCCAGTACTTTGGCCACCTCATGTGAAGAGTTGACTCATTGGAAAAGACTCTGATGCTGGGAGGGATTGGGGGCAGGAGGAGAAGGGGACGACCAAGGATGAGATGGCTGGATGGCATCATTGACTCGATGGACGTGAGTCTGAGTGAACTCCAGGAGTTGATGATGGACAGGGAGGCCTGGCGTGCTGCAATTCATGGGGTCACAAAGAGTCGGACACGACTGAGTGACTGAACTGAACTAGGAGCTTCCTGGTTTGTGAAAGCATCAATGTACTGGGAGGGTGATGAACGCCAACTTCATGGGGACAGAAGCTCTTGTGCCCAGAACTCTCCCAGGTGGTTCATCTGGCTGTTTGTCTGTATCCTTAATCATGTGTGTGGGTGTGTGGGTGTGCACGCACTAAGTCACTTTAGTCATGTCTGACTCTTTGCAACCCCATGGACTATAACCCACCAGGCTCCTCTGTCTGTGGGATTCTCCAGGCAAGAATACTAGAGTGAGTTGCCATTTCCTACTCCAGGGGATTTTCCTGACCCAGGACTGAACCCGTGTCTCATATCTCCTGCACTGGCAGGCGAGTTCTTTACCACTACAGCCACCTGGGAATCATATCCTTTAATAAATGGGCAAACATAAATAAGTTTCCCTGAGACCTAGGAGCCTCTCTAGTAAATTAATCAAACCTGAGCAGAGGGCATTGGGGAACTGATTTGTAGCCAGTGGACAACAGTTGTGGGTAACCTGGAGGCCTACTGTTCATGATTGGTATCTGAAGTTGGGGGCAGTTTTATAGAACTGCGCCCTTAACCTGTGGGATCCAATCCAGATAGATGGTGTCAGAACTGAACTAAGTTGCGGGACATGGTCTTGTTGGCAGGGGAAAGCCTGCACACATCCAGTGACCACAAGTGTTAGAAGTAAAGGTTCTTTATAAGCAGGAAGGAAAAACACAGGAAGAAAGAACTGGGTTTTTCCCTACATAGTAGGGAAGAACTGGATTTTTCCTGATACAGAAGTCAAAGCCTTACTCTTGGGGTGAGACCCTTTGGTTACTAGTTCCAATATATTTACAAGAGTTGCTTTAGACATGAGGGTTTTTTGTTTGTTTGTTTGTTTTTCCTATGAATATCTCTAAATATTGCTTCCAGATAAAATATCATGTGTCCATATTGGGAAGACCTCTTTGCAGCTTATATATTTTTTTATTATGAGATTCTGCAGGCCCTGTATACTTTAGTTAACCTAACATTTAGGAGATCTTTCTTCTAGTATGTTTTATCATAAAGAAAAAGAAAAGGGCTGATTTTGCTAGGCAAGTAAAATATCAGACATTCTGAAATTGTTTTCCAGACTCCTCTTCTGATCCCCCAGGAAATCTCCAGTTCCACTGAGTGCTAGTTAAAAACCACTGCTGCCTTCGCTTCTTACTCCTCCTTCTTGCAAATGTCACCAGCCTCCCACCCAGAAAGGAGAGCCATCCTGGCAAGAACATGTGCTCAGCATCATGAATGAATGAAATCGCATGGAAAATAAGAATGAAATCCATCTAGAACAGAGAACAGACCATTGCCTGGATATTCAGTTGTCACTCCCCTCCTTTTTAAATGAAATGCCATCAACTCTCCCCCTTTGAAGGAAAAGTCTGAAAGTCAAGCGCTTTGCTTTTTTGGGTTATGCTTACGCTAAATAATGCAATCAATCCAGCCTTGCCCTGGAAGAGAGCATGGGGTGACAATATCCAATCCCATCACCAATCCAGCCAGCTCTATCAAGACGGAGCCTGACGTTCCCCTGAAAGCTCATTTATGGAAAAATACAATCAAGCCAGCCTCTGAGGAGCTGCCCCCTGGGGAACTTTCGTGTCATTACCTTGAGAAGAAAGAAATTCACCTTGAGCTGCAATAAACTGACATTCTCGCCATGGTGTTATGTGCCTGATTGAATGCAGCAAAAAATAAATCCAAGCTGCCCGCCATTTATCCGCTGATGGCTATGAGGGAGCAAGGAGGCAGGAAAGATGCTGTTTTGTTGTTGGGACACGTGGCATTCATCTTCCTAAGATGATGAATCAGGAGACACACTATTCATCCTGTGAGAAACAAGAATCTATGAACCAGGGAAGAAAACCAGTGGCTCATTATCATTTCAAAACCACATACAGAGCAGGGGGTTGAGCTAGAAAATGCAAGAAACTGAGATGCAGCACAAGAATTCCTGCCCTCTCTGTGAGAGCTTGACAGAGTGAATAAATCTTCCCCATTGAAGACACCAAGCAGTCCCCCTGGACAAGGGAGTTGGGGAGTGCATTTGTACTCCTTGAAGTTCCAGAAGCATCTTTAAGGCTATTCATCTACGGGAAAACCCAGATGAAAGATGATCCGGTCTGGAGTGGCTGCTGGAAACTGTGTTGAGCCCTCTTCTCCGTGAGTGCACAGTCGGCTGCATGTTGAGTAGGCAGGACAGCAGGCACTGAGCCGCAGGTCCCAGCACTTCACAGTTCTCTCCGAAAGGGGCTGGCCTCTGACCTCACTCAAGAGTGGATTTTCAGGCAGATCATTTGGGAACCTGCCCATCATCTGGGAAAGCTGATGCATTAGAGCACAGAGAGCAAGTCACTGAAAATAAATAAGAAGCAAAGTGGGGAGTGGAGGCTAGAAGACCAGCTACTAGTCACCCAGGACTGTTGGGGAACAGTCACCAAGTGTTGCAGAGTCCACTCAGAGATAGTCACTATGAACGATGATACAACCGGAGAGAACGGAGACAACTTTAGCCAACCAGGATGGAAGGTCACTCTAGTTATGGACACTATCAGGAGAGAACATGAGAGTAACTTCATTTTAGCTCTTTTCTCCATGAGGAATGTCTGTGCCTATTTCCTCATCCAACTCTGGAGTCTGGAAAAAGAGAAGTTCTCACTCCAATTGGGCAGAATCTCAGGTCAAGATTAGCCATATAGGAGTGGAAACTTCTTTGTAAATGGCATGGTGCCAAAGGCTCTCCTAACTAAAGACAAAAAGGCGATTATTAGATAAGATGGACCTGCATTTGGGTCCAGACTCTGGTACTTATTTAACCTCTTTAAGCCCTACCCTGGACTCCCAGGTGGTGCTAGTGGTAAAGAACGCACTTGCCAAAGCAGGAGATGTAAGAGATGTGGGTTACATCCCTGGGTTGAGATGATCCCCTATAGGGGAGCATGGCAACCCACTCCAGTATTCTTGCCTGGGAAATCCCATGGACAGAGGAGCCTGGTGGGCTACAGTCTATGGGGTCTCAAAGAGTCAGACACAACTGAAGCAACTTAGCACTCACAAGACCCACCCAGTTTTCTCACATCTGAAATAAGAAGTAGACTTCTATGTGGGGTGACTAGGAAGATTCAAGGGGAGAATGTAAGCTTATACATATCATTGCAGCTGACACGGAATCAGGAAGTGTCATGCCATGTATGATTTACCTGTATTTATGTAATTATTTCTTTCAAACTAAGAGTGCCCAGCACAGAAAATAATTTTCAAAATATGCTAATTTATTAACTTCTATGATTTTCGTCCCTTTTTCTTTCTTGGCTTACAATTTGCACTATTATAGAAAGCATGAAAACTACAATTGGAACAAGAATATGAAAAATCTTCAATATCACTAATTACGAGAGAAAGGCAAATAAAAACTACAATGGAATATCACCTCACACTGGTCAGAATGTCCATCATCAAGTATTCTATAAACAATAAGTGCTAGAGAGTGCAGAGAAAAGGGAACCCTCCTACACTGTAGGTGGAATGTGAACTAGTACATCCACTATGGAGAACTGTACAAAAATTTCCTTCAAAACCTAAAAATAGAGCTACTATATGATCCAACAATCTCATTCCTGGGCATATATTTGGAACAGATAAAAACTCTAAGTTGAAAAGATAAATGTACCCCAGTGTTCCTAGCAGCATTATAAATAATAGCCAAGCCATGTAAGCATGGATGAAGAAAGTTATGGTATTTCATTTATTTTTATGGCTGAGTAGTATTCCATTATATACACATACATATATACACATATGAAATATTACTCAGCCATAAAAAAGAATGAAATAATGTCATTTGCAGCAACATGGATGGACTTAGAAATTATCACACTAAGTGAAGTAAGTCAGACAGAGAAAGACAAATACCACATGGTATCACTTGTATGTGGAATCTAAAAGAAAATGATACAAATGAACTTATTTATAATGCAGAAATAGACTCATAGACACAGAAAACAAACTTCTGGTTACCAAAGAAAAAGGGCATTAGGAGGAAGAGATGAATTAGAGTTTTGGATTAGCAGATACTACTATATACAAAATAGGTAAACAGCAAGTTCCTACTATATAGCTCAGGGAACTATATTCATTATCCTGTGGTAAACCATAATGAAAAAGGATCCAAAAAAGAATACATAAATACACGCATACATATATCCTGGACTTCCCAGGTGGCTCAGTGGTAAAGAAACCGCCTGCCAATACAGGAGATGCAGGAGACACCGGTTCAATCCCTGGACTGGGGAGATCCTCTGGAGTAGGAAATGGAAACCCACTTCGGTATATTTGCCTGGAAAATTCCTAACCGCTTGTCTGGTAGGGATTCAGTAGGTTTTTGGCTTCTTTGTGCAATAGAAAGAAATCCCTTTGGCACTGATTTCTTTTGTAAAAATTGTTCTTAAATTTTAAAGAAAGAATATTTGATATTCTTTTCAGTCTATCTTCCTACCTCTTCATTAAAATTGAATTTATAATTAAATTACAGTAAAGTTATCTTTTTCAGATGCACAGTTCTGTGAATTTTAACACATGCGTAGATTTATGTAAATGTGACAACAATCAGGATACAAAACAGCTCTGGCACACCCAAAAATTCCCACATGCTGTTTCTTTAAAATCAACCCTTCCTCCACCTCTACTCCCTGGCAACCTCTGATCTGTTCTCTGTCACCACACTTTTAACCTTTTGAGACTTTCATATGAAAAAAATCATGCAGTATATAGTCTTTTGAAATTGCTGTCTTATTTCACTCAGTATAGTGACTTTGAGATTCAGCCAAGGTGATCAATGTGTCAGTAGTCCATTCCTTTTTATTGCTGAGTAGTTTCCCAATATATTGATACATCATAGATTGTTTACTCATGCATTGCAAGATAGTTGGAATTGGTCCATCATTTGGTGATGATGCATAGAGCTGCTGTAAACATTCACGTTAAGCTCAGTCCAGTTCATTAGCTCAGTCATGTCCAACTCTTTGCGACCCCATGAACCGCAGCACACCAGACCTCCCTGTCCATCACCAACTCCCAGAGTCCGCCCAAACCCATGTCCACTGAGTCGGTGATGCCAACCAACCTCTGTCGTCCCCTTCTCCTCCTGCCTTCAATCTTTCCCAGCATGTACAGGAGTCTATATGAATATTAAGTTTTCATTTCACTTGGGTAAATTCCTAAGAATGGGATGGATTCTGAGTTATATGAGAAGTGTACGTTCAACTGAAAAACTGTTTTCAAAATGGTCATACTATTTCACATCCCCAACAGGCATCCATGTATGAGCATTCCAGTTGCTCCACCGCCTCACTGCATCTGCTATTTAGGTATTTATTTTTAGTCATTCGAATTGGTATGTAGTAGTGGCTCATTATCTTTCTTCCAAAAAATTTAATTTTCTCTTTCTAAGGTTCTATTTTATACTACTGAAAACCACATCTTCTAACTCCCTATATTCCTGGACAGAGGAACCTGGCAAACTACAGTCCATAGGGTCACAAAAAGTTGGACATGACTTAGAGACTGAGCATGCACACACACACATATATAACTGAATCACATTACTGTACACATGAAACTAAAACAACAATGTGCTGTCTTACAGCAACTTAATCTCAATTTAAACAAAAAAAAAGAATATAATTGGAACCAAATAGAGCTAATATCACTGCCCTAGAGACCTCATGATGAAACTATCTCATAATTAGACAATAAATGCAGGCTAAGTTTTGTGGAGCATGAGATAGGATCAGATCACGGGGTGAATCTACCTTAGGCAAGACATTTAGAGAAGGCCTTGCAGAGGAGGTAACACCTCTCTTGACCCAGGCAAGAACTTGGCACATTTCGGGACCCTGAGGGGAAGTGGAAAAGAGGGGAAGAAGAGGAAAGGGACAGAGGGCAAAAGTCTACCTCAAGAAAGACTGCAGCAGTGGATAATAGCCATTGAGGGCCTTGGGTTCCATTCATTCAAATAAATATTTCTGTGTGCCTACTATGTGCTCCTCCAGATTCCAAATGTCTGAATTTAATGGAAGAGTAATGAAAAGCCACTGAAGAGTTTCATGTGAAAGAAACATGATCTAATTACACTTGAAAATATCACTTTGATTGCCCAGTGGAAAATCAGTAGGCAAGCAGAAAAGGAATGTAAGGGAGCAATTAAGAAGCTCCTGCTGTAATTCAGGAAAGAGTGGAAGGTGGCCTGGACTGGGACCATCTTGATAGAACTGCAAAGAAGTGGCTGATTGGTAACGTATTTGGAGCTGAGCAGATACAACTTGGTGATACTGAATGTGGAGAGAAAGAAAAGTATGAAGAATAATTCTACTCTGAGACTAGGACCCCTGGATGAATAAAGACTGGGAGAGGGCCAGGTTTGGGAAGAAAATTAAAAGTGCTGTTTGGATATATAAATTTTCAGATATTTGTCAGGTAATGAAGGAGATGCCTCAAGAAGGCATATCTGTGTATGGCTGTGAAGCCCAGCAACTTGATGGACATAATTAGGAGTAGTTTGAATACACATGATATGTAAGGACAAGAATAAATGTAACTATATGGAAAACATGTAGAAAGTGAAAAGGGCAAAATGTAAAAATATTTATTTCTCCATTCCCTCATTGACCCTAAGAATCATTTTAAAAATAATGTTTGATCTTTGGCAAAAAGAAGGCATCTCATTATTAGCAGCTTGATTTTTTTAATTACCTGCCTGTGTAAGGTCTTCTCCCATATTTCTTTTAGGAGAGTCATATATTTGATTAATGAATATGCTTTTTATATTGAGGATATATACTTTTATTACTTATGTTGCAAATCTGTTTGTCATTTGTCTTTTAAAATCCTTTTAAAACTGAGTTTGTTTCTACTGTTTTTTCAATAGTATTTTTTAATAGAGAAATTTAGGCTTTTTCTTCTGCCTTTGGTACAATGTTTAGCTCATTATGAAGGTTTTAGAATAAAAATATAAAAACATAGAAGTTTAGTTCAACATTGTTTATACTATTTAAAAAAACTAGAACACCTAAGAGTACATAAAAAATTGATTTGTTAAATATGTCACCTTACATAATAAAATGCTTTTCTGATTTTAAAAATAATGTGTGCCTCTATTTACCATTTACCCTACTAAATACTTTGTGGGAAAAAAAGAATATAAAACATCATTGTAGAATGATTCCCATTTTGGAAAAGTTTTTTGTATTAACCACTATATTTTTATCTATAGCTATTTCTATACTTCTCTGGTGGCTGAGATGGTAAAGCATCTGTCTACAATGCGGGAGACCTAGGTTTGAGCCCTGGGTTGGGAAGATCCCCTGGAGAAGGAAACAGCAATCCACTTCAGTACTATTGCCTGGAAAATCCCATGGACAGAGGAGCCTGGTAGGCTACAGTCTATGGGGTCACAAAGAGTCGGACACTGAGCGACTTCACTTTTTCAAAGAATCTGCCTACAATGTAGGAGACACAGGAGACGTGGGTTCCATCCTTGGGTCAGCAAGATCCCCTGGAGAAGGAAAAGGCAACGNAAGAATACCGGAGTGGGTTGCCATTGCCTTCTCCAATGCATGAAAGTGAAAAGCGAAAGTGAAGTCACTCAGGCATGCTGACTCTTAGCGACCCCATGGACTGCAGCCTACCAGGCTCCTCCGTCCATGGGACTTTCCAGGCAAGAGTACTGGAGTGGGGTACCATTGCCTTCTCCGCCTTGTCAACCTATATATCCTCAAATCTCCACATTTGGTCTTGTCATATTTTGGCCTTTTTTGTAGACCTTTTTTCCCACTTCAATGGCAGTGAGATCTCTGGCAACAGAGAGAGACCCAAGAAGGGAAGTGGGCTCCTTGTGCCTTTCTATACTCACCACAGGGAAGGTCAAGGAGACACACAGTGCAAGGAAGCCCCAAACCATTTCACGGATTTGTGCTCTGCTACATCCAACCTCACATTTCCTGTCTCCAAAGAGTCTCACCATATCCTAAACTGGCCAGGCCTTGAGAAAACTGAGAAACCACACTGTCTTGGTCCAAAGAAATGGAGACATAAGGTTGACATTTTTTTCTTCCATTAACATTCAAGTATTTTAATGAACACCAGATTTTACTATTTGTTCCTAGGGGAGGATACTTGAGTTTTCTGTGGCTTGCTTTATTTTTAATATTTAAAAGTCTTTTCCCTCAATGAGGCATAACCATAATTGCATTTGTAAGAAGTAGGTTGTATTTGGTTAGTGGAACTGTTTTGTAAATGTGGTGACAAAAATTAACTTCATGTTCCTTTTGTAAAATACTTTTCTCTTTATTTCCCTTAATTTGTTAAGACCTGAACGTTTTTAAGACAACCCAGATGTGTTAATGTGTGATTACCAATGCATAATAACTTATAAGAAGCCATCTAAGCAGGTATATATAAAGGAAAATTCATGTGCAATAGAAAGGGTATTCAAATTGCTCCATCTAACCACAAAGAAAAGGAAATCATTCCCAAAATATAAAGTGGTTTAAAGACAGGGAATTGAAAACTAAATTTGAAGCTGACATCTTGACAGTCTCATGACCTAGTTTCAGGCACAAATCTATACAAGAGTGACAAATGAGGAAAAAGGAGAGGCAGATGGAAGGAACCAGAAAAAAAAGAAGAAGAAGAGAAAAGGTGATGCTATAGAGGGAGAAGGAAAAGCATTTAAAAAAAGAATAAAATACAATATTTTATTTTTTTTTATTTTATTTTTACTTTATTTTACTTTACAATACCATATTGGTTTTGCCATATATTGACATGAATCCACCATGGGTGTATACAAGCTCCCAATCTTGAATCCCCCTCCCACCTCCCACCCCATATCATCTCTCTGGATCATCCCCGTGTACCAGCCCCAAGCATCCTGTATCCTGTATCGAACATAGGCTGGTGCTTCGTTCTTACATGATAGTATACACGTTTCAATGCCATTCTCCCAAATCATCCCACCCTCTCCCTCTCCCACAGAGTCCAAAAGTCCATTCTATACATCTGTGTCTCTTTTGCTGTCTCACATACAGGGTCATCATTGCCATCTTTCTGAATTCCATATATATGTGTCAGTATAGTGTATTGATGTTTTTCTTTCTGGCTTACTTCACTCTGTATAATAGGTTCCAGTTTCATCCATCTCATTAGAACTGATTCAAATGAATTCTTTTTAATGGCTGAGTAATACTCCATTGTGTATATGTACCACAGCTTTCTTATATAAAATGCAATATTTTAGATCAACTATACTTCAGTTGGGCTTCCCTGGTGGCACAGACAGTAAAGAATCTGCCTGCAGTTCAGGAGACCCTGGGTTCCATTCCTGGGTCAGGAGGGTCCCTTGGAGAAGAGAATGACTACCCACTCCAGTATTCTTATCTGGAGAATTTCATGGACAGAGGAGCCTGGCAGGCTACAGTCCATGGGGTCACAGAAAGTCAGATACAACTGAGCTTCTAAGCATAGACAATCAGCATCATACTTCAATTTTTTTTAAAAATGAGATACTATAACACACTAGAGCAGACAGATTGCCTTAAAACAGTTCTTTGGTAGGTGATCAAAACATGAAATAAATGTTACACATTTAAATATTTGTTATTTTTGTTGTCATATTTATGAATATAAATTAACATTTTTCAGTACACTGGTGTCCAATTCTCTGCCTACCAAAACAACAATCCAGTGAAAACTGCAGGAGGTGAGATAAGTTTTTGGCTGTTTCTCCCAACTTCTTAACACCAGGTACCCCAAATATATGGAGAGATTTTAATGATATGTGATATCACAATGAACGAGATGAACTTCCCAGGACCCTGATTCAGAGTTTATGGTTGCTGTATCTTAAATCTGTGCTTTTCTTTTGACAAGTAGATTGCTTCCAATGTTCTTTTTTATTGTTTCCACTCTCAATTCCTTTGGGTTTGAATACATCGGACCACAAAATGATCAGAGAAAAGAAAAAGACTACAGCATTGCTTGGAGTTTGTAGCAGTCTATATCTCAGCTCTCAGACCAACCCCACATGCCCACTACTTTTAAGTACATAAAGGTTTATTGGAAAATTACTACTCTTAGTCCCATTTTCTGTGCTTCTATGAACCTCCTACTCAGTATCTCTATCCTGAACTGAAGTGAAAGTTTTTCAGTCATGTCCAGCTCTTTGCAACCCCATGGATTGTAGCCTGCCAGGCTCATCTGTCCATGAAATTCTCCAGGCACGCATACTAGAGTGGGTAGCTATTCATTTCTCCAGGGGATCTTTGGCATAAACCAATTGGATAATTGAAATCTGAAGAATATTCTTTCAGGTGGCTGTTTTTAAAACATTTAGATGTTTGTTGATAGAGGAATCTTAAGAGTTGCTTGGACTGCAAGCAGATCCAACTAGTCAATCCTAAAGGAAATCAGTCCTGAATATTCATTGGAAAGACTAATGCTGAAGCTGAAACTCCAATACTTTGGCCACCTGATGTGAAGAGCTGACTCACTGGAAAAGACCCTGATGCTGGGAAAGATTGAAGGCAGGAGAAGAAGGGGGTAACAAAGGATGAGATGGTTAGATGGCATCACCAGTGTGATAGACGTGAGTTTGAGTAGGCTCTGGGAGTTGGTGATGGACAGGGAAGCCTGTCGCAAAGAGGCGGACATGACTGAACAACTAAACTGAACTAAACTGATATATACCTGTATCAAGTTTCAATTTAAGATACTCCTTTTAGTGGGAATATTGCTAAAAGCAATGTTCCAAGATGGTCAAATTTAGCTATGAACTGATCCCCCATGGACATAGATTTATAGTAAATTAAAGGATTGATTGAAAAAATTCAGGCATATGTTATAGAATTAATTATATGCAGCTTTCTAGCAAACATGCACATGTATAAAGAGTTGCTAATAATACATAGATACATCTACAGTGTACTCTTGCTGTTTACTGCTATAATTTCTCACTAACAAGCTCTTAGGTCCCACCCCGGATTGTTAGGGAACATGATAGTAAGCAGTATTTTCAAAATGCTCAGATGATTCTAGTACAGATGGTTCTGAGACCAAATTTAACTCTAGATTTTTATAATTGTAAAGTAAAAAAGGAACTTATGTAGTATTTTGCCTCTACTACTTAAGAGTTCAACAGCATTTTTATTTCACTCATGCTTGAATGGAGAATCTATGGGGCTCAAACATGCTTCCCTGGTGGCTCAGTAGTAAAGAATCTGACTGCAATGCAGAGGACTGTCTGCAATGCAAGAGATGTGGGTTTGATCCCTGTGTCAGGAAGATCCCCTGGAGTAAGAAATGGCAACCCACTCCAGTATTCTGGCCTGCAAAATCCCATGGACAGAAGAGGTGGGCAAGCTATAGTCCATAGGGTTACATGATTTAGCGACTAAACCACCTCCACCACCTAGAGTGCAAGAGTATTTTTACTTCACTCATGCTTGAATGGAGAAGCTATGGTGTTCAAACATGGTGGTCAAAGAACTCAATAACAGCTCCTACCCTCAAGAATCCACTGGAGCTTAAGACTTGCATTTTGATGAGAATAGAATTGGTTGGATCCCTCCCCCAAGAATCTGCTTGCCTCTAATTAACAAGATGCAAAGGTCTCAGAGAGTCGGACAAGACTGGGCAACTGAACAACAGCAAAGGCGTTCCCCTGGGGGGAACCAAGACTGCATTCTGTTCTTAATAGAGAGTCAAACATGCATTCCTGATTCTTAGAATAAGCCTAACTGAGGCTAGATTACAGGAAAGACAAGAAAATACTGTAGGTGACCCCACCACAAGTTCATACATCAGCCAGATAATATTAGGCCTAAGGGTCACAGAAGAGAGAAAAGGGATGTCCCTAGTAGGGTGTGCAGGTTGTCCTGGAGCCAGCCTGGAAAGTTACCCAGTAGTGTGTGCATCATAGTTACGGAGGAGGATGTATAGGCAGCTCTCCTCCTGTAAACAGCAAGGGTGGGTCTCCGAGACATCAGTCATGATACCACAACAGCAACAAGATGACAGAAGGAAAGTCTTGCCTGAATGAGGCAAGTTCACAACATCATCCAAAGTTTGGGCTACAGGCAATTGGCACTGGGTATTACAGCTTGTGAGCAGCAATGCCCAGGATTGATGTGTGGACTTTATAAGAAAATCTGGGAAACCAAAGATATTTTAGGGGGATGGAAGACTTAAACAGACTCTATCTCCTGACATCAATCAGATGAGGTTTTGGAACCAATGAAAATTGGGGCTTTATCCACTCTTTACCCTAAATAGACAAGGAAGGGTAAACTGGTTCCATCCACATTGATTTTTGTTTTTTCCTGTTGGCAGAAATCCACTCAACAAAGGAAACCCTAAAGACTTTTAATTCCTGAGTGACAGCTTTAAATGCCCAAAATTCCTTTCATTAATAGCCTCCAATTTATGCTTCTTAGATGGAAGGGTTGTTATTTTAAAAAGATATGCTACGATTTAGGGTGAAAAAATTATGTATGTCTTCCAGGTTAAGTGTTACGTAGCACACTGTCATTACTCAAATGCCCATTCTTCTGATTATGCTTTTTCCACTTTTTTTTTTTTAGCAGGGCTAGGGATAGCAGGGAGCTTTGATGTTTCAGGTTTGTGAACACAGCATGTGGATTTCAGCTCTAGCACTAACACATCCAGGCTTTGATAAGTAGCATCTCAATGCATCAGTCCAATGCTTACTTTCAAATTCCATTTAATGTCCTCCCAAGGTGTTTTCAAAATGAGAGAACTGAGATTTCATTTATATGTAATTTGAGCTTTTCAAATCATTAAGATAAAATCTGTCATAACAAAAATGAACAACTGGTTAAGATAAATGTCTTGTCTGGGACTCAGTACACTTTTTCTGTAAAGAGCCAGTAACTAAATATTTGAGGTTTTGTGTGTTATATAGTCTCTCTCACAACTACCCAGATCTACCATTGGACCATGAAATAAACAATGGTAATATACCAATAAATGGGTGTGACTGTGTTCCAATAAAACTTTATTTACAAAAACAGGCAGTCAGCCTACAAGTCAGTTTGCTAACTCCTGTTCTAGCCCTCATATTCTGCCACAAATACTTTTGTTTTGCTTTGCTGTGTTGTGTTTTATAACAACTTTAGACTTGCGTAAAGACAATAGATTTCAGAAGATAGAAGTACAGCCATTACTAGAACTGTGAAATGCCAAGTTCTGTTCAAAAGCATCTGATTGTTAAATGAACAACAAATTAAGTTAGATTAGCAATCAAACACTCCCCCATGTTAAGAAAAAAAAATCACAAAGGAGAAACATACACCATGGTAAACTCTTGGTATGGAAAACTTACAATAAGGATCTGATAAACTTATAGCCTAATAATCAAACCACAGCCATGCACACAGTGAAAAGGATGATGCTGTACAAAAATCATAAAGGAATTACCTTGTTATGTGAATTGATGAATATTTGAAATGTGTGTGTGTTAGTTGCTCAGTCATGTCCAACTCTGTCCACCAGGCTTCTCTGGCTGTAGAATTCTCCAGGCAAGAATACTGGAGTGGATTGCCATTCCCTTCTCCAAAGGAACTTCCCAACCCAGGAATCGAACCCTGGTCTCCTGCATGGCAGGCAGACTCTTTATCATTTGAGCTACAGGGAAATCTACATAAAGTCACAACAAGCCCAGTAAGCAACAAAGCTGTGTCTCTTGACTGCTGATTAAGCCCATAAATTCTTGGGAATAATAGGTATAAACAGCAAAAGCCAAAGAGTGAAGCCAAAAAAAAAAAATAGAGGAACCCTCTTACTTTGCTCTGGTCTCTTTCCATGGTAAGCACTCTCAAATCCAGGAAAAGTTCGGAAGAGAAACTTGTCTGTTAAAGAAGCCAATGGTTTTTCATTAGCAAATGTCATTTCTAAAGATAATATGTTGATTTAAACTTTCAACTTTCTTCAGGTTATATTTTTTTCTGGGTCTACATTTGAGTCAAGGCTCTCCTTCAAGCAGTGAATACACAAATGGGGAGGGAGATGTGGCTGTTCTGCGGTTTCTATCATAATATAAACATAAATTCCTCTTGCAATTCTCCACTTTGTAGATCAGAAAAGTAGTTTTATTCCAAGTTGAAAAATAAAATGATGAATTTCTAGCAGCTTCTGCTAGGAATTCAGTAGTTTCTTTGACTTCTTTGTGCAATAGAAAGAAATCCCCTTGGCACCACATTCTTTTGTAAAAAGTGTTCTTAAATTTTAAAGAAAGAATGCTTGATATTCTCTTCTGTCCATCTTCCTACCTCTTTATTAAAATTGAGTTTATAATTAATATACAGTACAATTGTCTTTTTCAGATGCACAGTTCTATGAATTTTAACACATGCATAGATTCCTTTAAAAATATGACATTTAAACATTCAATTTAAAACATGACAATAATCGGGATACAAAACAGCTCTTGCACACCCAAAAATTCCCACACGCTGTTTCTTTAAAATCAACCCTTCCTCCACCTCTACTCGCTGGCAACCTCTGATCTGTTCTCTGTCACTATACTTTTAACCTTTTGAGGCTTTCATGTAAAAAGAATCATGCAGTTTTTAGTCTCCTGAAACTGCTGTCTTATTTCACCCAGCATAGTGACTTTGAGATCCAGCCAAGCTGTTCTATGTGTCAATAGTCCACTCCTTTTTATTGCTGAGTAGTTTCCCATTATATTGATGTATCATAGATTGTTTACTCATGCACTGCAAGATAGTTGGAATTTTTCCATCATTTGGTGATGAGGCATAGAACTGTTGTAAACTTTCAAGGATTCTATATGAATATTAAGTTTCCATTTCACTTGGGTAAATTTCTAAGGATGGTATTCTGAGTTATATGAGAAGTGTATCTTCAACTGAAAAACTGTTTCTAAAATGGTCATATTATTTCGCATCCCCAACAGCCATGTATGAGCATTCCAGTTGCTCCACAGCCTCACCAGCATTTGCTACTGTAAGCAATTGTTTTCGGTCATTTGAATTGGAATGTAGTAGTTTTTCCATGGACGGAGGAGCCTGGTGGGCTGCAGTCCATGGGTTCGTTAAGAGTCGGACACAACTGAGTGATTTCACTTTCACTTTTCCCTTTCATGCATTGGAGAAGGAAATGGCAACCCACTCCAGTGTTCTTGCCTGGAGAATCCCAGGGACGGCAGAGCCTGGTGGGCTGCCATCTATGGCGTTGCACAGAGTCAGACATGACTAAAGCAATGCAGCAGCAGCAGTGGCTCATTATCTTTCTTGCAAAAAATTTGATTTTCTCTTTCTAGGCTTCTATTTTATACCCTCACTAAAACCCGCATCTTCTAACTTCCTATTTTGTTCTGAGTTCTACAGAATCTATGCCCTAAGGAAGATCGCACTCAATCCTTCAACATTTTTTCTTTTTTTTTCCTATTCTTGGTGCTCCACTCTGATTGTAGAAACAATTCCTATTTTACAAGGAACAAACTCATTTGATTAAGTCGTGCTAGTAAGTTAAGAGAGGGTGAATCACTCATTTTGGAGCAACACCTCTGTTTGAAGGAATCAGCCATGTTGATTCAGGTGTGTGTGTGGTGTATTGTAAGAGCAGAACAGCATTATTCCAGAAAGGTAAGGCACCTACAAATTAAATCAAGGCTTGACATCTAACGCAGATTTCTAACAAATACAATGCATCTCCCTGTACGTTGACAATCCGTATAATAATAGGGTTATGCAAGTAGCTAAACACCAGAAGGACAAACTTGTCTCTGCATATCTAATATTTGGGTAAAGAGTATGTGGAGTAATTAACAATGATAATAATGAGAGGGTGTAATTGGAGACTTAAGTGCAAGGATTCATCCTGAAAACTGCCAAGATAGAGTTGGTGGAGAGAAGAGTGAAGAGAGATATGATCCTGAGTGACCAGGAAATGACAAAAATCTGGGTTTGGATCCACCTCCTTCAATATCCATTCTTTTGAGGGAGCCTAAAAATGGACATAGAGTAATGGGAAAGAGAAGAGCTTTGCAGAAGTATGAAGGTGAGGATGGGAAAATCAATGTTATGAGAATACTCATAGGGTGTTGTAAGAAAAGTGTTTGTATTTTACTCATTGTAAGTAATAAATATATAACTTAAAGAAAATAGTTTTAAAGAGGGATAACTTGAAAGCTTAGGATAACTCAGAAAAGGTAAGAGGAAAGAGGAGAAACTTATTGAGAGACTCTTGAAATAATCTGGACCTAAAATTGTGATTCAGATTCTGCTTTGTCTCTTGTCTGGCCAGTCACAAGTGTGCTAAGTTGCTTCAATCATGTCTGACTCTTTGCAACCCTGTGGATGGTACCCACCAGGTTCCTCTGTCCATGGGATTTTCCAGGCAAAAATACTGGAATAGGTTGCCATTTCCTACTCCAGGGAATCTTCCTGACCCAGGGATTGAACCTGAGTCTCTTACATCTCCTGGATTGGCAGGCAGGTTCTTTAGCCCTAGAGCCACCTGGGAAGTCAGTCTCTCACCCCTCTCTATTTTGTCTTACATTCATATGAGCCCTACTTCAATCAGCACCTCGTTTCTTCACTCTTCAATTACTAATGGTTCCATGTGAGAGAGTGAGCTTGCATGCTGTTGTGTCCGACTCTTTACAACCCCATGGACTGTAGCCCACCAGGCTCCTCTGTCCATGGAATTTTCCAGGCAAGAAATACTGGCAAATATACTGATTGCCATTTTTGTCTCTTGGAATCTTTCAACCAAAGGATTGAACCCAAGTCTCTTGTATCTCCTGCACTGGCAGGCAGATCCTTTACCATTGAGCCACCTGGGAAGCCCCTGGTTCCATGATTACTAAACTTTCTCTCCTGCACAATGTTTGGAACAAGTATCTCATGAGGACAACATACATACGGACAACATTAAGATGGTGAAGAGCAGAGGCTTAACAAATTTTTATCAAGAATAATTTCAGTGTAAATTTTTTATTTTGCACTTAATTTTCCATTATACGGGAAATTCAAGTTCAATGTGACATGTGTCAGCAGAGCTCCTAAACCACTCTTCACTAAATATATTACAACAGCACCACCACCCCCCAAAAAAACCCCTTAAAATAGACTAAGGACCCTTCTTAAGACTACTTATTCTTGACATAGTGGAAGAGAGGGTGCTGCTAGAATCTGAACATTCCCAGGGTCAGGAGCTAAGAACAACATAAAGTCTGTAAAAATGGCTAAACTCAAAATTCAAGGATTTAGCACAGGCCTTGTAGGTAGTAGTTGCTTAGAGTGTACTTCCTAAATTGAATTGGATCTCACCATTTTATTTGTGGCTTCCCTGGTGGCTGAGACAATAAAGCGTCTGTCTGCAGTGCAGGAGAACCGGGTTTGATGCCTGGGTTGGGAAGATCCCCTGGCGAAGGAAATGGCAATCCACTCCAGTTCTTGCATAGTAACCTGGAATGTTAGGTCCATGAATCAAGGCAAATTGGAACTAGTCAAACAGGAGATGGCAAGAGTGAACGTTGATATTATAGGAATCAGTGAACTAAAATGGACTGGAATGGGTGAATTTAACTCAGATGACCATTATATGTACTACTGTGCACAGGAATCCCTTAGAAGAAATGGAGAAGCCATCATGGTCAACAAATGAGTCCATAGTGCAGTATTTGGATGCAATCTCAAAACTGAAAGAATGAGATTCATTTCCAAGGCAAACCATTCAATATCACAGTAATCCAAGTCTATGCTCCAACCAGTAACGCTGAAGAAGCTGAAGTTGAATGGTTCTGTGAAGATCTCCAAGACCTTTTAGAACTAACACCCAAAAAAGATATCCTTTTCATTATAGGGAACTGGAATGCAAAAGTAGGAAGTCAAGAAACACCTGGGATAACAGGCAAATTTGGCCTTGGAATACAGAATGAAGCAGGGCAAAGGCTAATAGAATTCTGCCAAGAGAACACACAGGTCATAGCAAAAACCCTCTTCCAATAACACAAGAGAAGACTCTACACATGGACATCACCAGATGGTCGACAGCAAAATCAGATTAATTATATTCTTTGCCGCCAAAGAAGGAGAAGCTCTATATAGTCGGCAAAAACAAGACCAGGAGCTGACTGTGGTTCAGATCATGAACTCCTTATTGCCAAATTCAGACTTAAATTGAAGAAAGTAGAGAAAACCACTAAACCATTCAGGTATGACCTAAATCAAATCCCTTATGATTATACAGTGGAACTGAGAAATAGATTTAAGGGACTAGATCTGATAGAGGGAGTGCCTGATGAACTATGGATGAAGGATCGTGACATTGTACAGGAGACAGGGATCAAGATCATCCCTAAGAAAAAGAAATCCAAAAAGCAAAATGGCTGTCTGGGGAGGCCTTACAAATAACTGTGAAAAGAAAAGAAGTGAAAAGCAGAGGAGAAAAGGAAAGATATAAGCATCTGAATGCAGAGTTGCAAAGAATAGCAAGAAGAGATAAGAAAGCCTTCCTCGATGATCAATGCAAAGAAATAGAGGAAAACAACAGAATGGGAAACACTAGAGATCTTTTCAAGAAAATTAGAGATACCAAGGGAACATTTCATGCAAAGATGGGCTCTATAAAGGACAGAAATGGTATGGACCTAACAAAAGCAGAAGATATTAAGAAGAGGTGGCAAGAATACATAGAAGAACTGTACAAAAAAGATCTTCATGACCAAGATAATAACGATGGTATGATCACTCACCTAGAGCAAGATATCCTGGAATGTGAAGTCAAGTGGGTCTTAGAAAGCATCACTATGAACAAAGGTAGTGGAGATGATGGAATTCCAGTTGATCTATTTCAAATCCTGAAAGATGATGCTGTGAAAGTGCTGCACTCAATCTGCCAGCAAATTTGGAAAACTCAGCAGTGGCCACAGACTGGAAAAGGTCAGTTTTCATTTCAATCCCAAAGAAAGGCAATGACAAAGAATGTTCAAACTACTGCACAA
>SJYT01084391.1:0-45045 GCA_006410635.1 Cephalophus harveyi
GCAAGAGTACTGGAGTGGGGTGCCATTGCCTTCTCCGCCTTTCCCCTTTAGTAACTATAAATTTGTTTTCTATGTCAATGGGTCTATTTCTGTTTTGAAAATAAGTGCATTTGTATCATTATTTTTGAAATTCCAAATATAAGTGATATCATATGATGTTTGCTTTTCTCTGACATACTTCACTTAGCATGATAATCTCTGGGTCCATCCATGTTGCAGCAAATAGCATTATTTTATTTTTTATGGCTGAATAATATTCCACAATACATATGTACATATATATGCCCATATATATGTGTACATCTATGTCATATCTTCTTTTATTCGCTCATCTGTCAGTGGACATTTGGGTCACTCCCATGTCTTGGCTGTTGTGAACAGTGCTGCTGTGAACATGGGTTCATGCATCTTTTTGAATTAGTGTTTTCCCCGGATAGATACCAAGGAGTGGGATTATAGGGATCATTGGGTAACTCTATTTTTGGTTTTATAAGGAAACTCCATCCTGTTCTCCATAGTGGCTGTACCAGTTTACAATCCCACCAACAATGTAGGAGAATTCCCTTTTCTCTATACCTTCTCCAGCAGAAAATACAAGCTTGTTTTTTTTTTTTTAAGGGATAGTGAGGTGCCAACACTGTATTATGCACATTATCCTGTGATTCCCCTTCTGTGCTGCCCATACATCTGATGAGAGATGGATGGCTCACTGATTTCCTGGACACCTAAAAACAATATGACTGCTTAGCAATAATTTGTACTCATGCTTACTGTTTGGGTATCAGTCTTACAGGGTTAACATTCCTGTAGTTCATAGTTCCAGACTGTTGGGTTTTTAAACCCTCTTCCAAGTCTGTTCGGGCAGAATGAATGAGGAGTCCAAGATCCTAGAACATGTGCCTGATGGTCTGTACATTGACTTGGCAGGGACTCCTTACTGAGCTCCACACTTCCTGTATGATTTTGGAGGAAAGGAAGATGCTGCTGAGAATATCTGAGAGTCAGATTGTATGTCCTTTGCTGTCAGGGCATTTCAGGTATACAAAGCTCATGTGGGGCTCTTGTGGGACTCTCCTGTGGCACATGAACAACAGACGTGCCCAGAGTGTGAGGGGCTGCCTGGAACCAACACCATCATGCGTGCTTTCAGTTGGTTCCACCAACAGACCACAGGTCTGCCTTTGCTTCTTTCTTTATGTGTCTGGATTTGGGTCTCTTGGGTGCTGACTTGAGATCAGAGCATGATGCAGACTCAGAATTCTTTCTGCCTTGTTCATAACCCTGATCATTTAATATCTTCTCATCACTCAGCCTAAGCTGAAGCTTTTCTGCTTTGATATTTGAGAAGAATTGGAAGTGGTGTGTGTGACTGTGTTATATTTATTGTTGTTTAGTTGCTAAGTTGTGTCCAGGTCTTTGCAACCCCATGCACTGTAGCCTACCAGGCTCCTCTGTCCATGGGTGTTCCCAGGCCAGAATACAGGAGAAGTTTGCTATTTCCTTCTCCAGGGGATCTTCTTGACCCAAGGATCAAACCCATGTCTCTTGCATTGGCAGACAGATTCTTTACCACTGAGCCACCTGGGAAGCCCATGTTCTATTTAGATACCTTATTTTTCTTTGTATTACAGTAAATACAATCTGTTTTGTATGTACATATGTGCATATGTGAAGGGGTGTGAGAGAGAGGTCATATTGTTTAGGTCTATCTGCAGGGACAGGGGAGCCTGGTGGGCTGCCGTCTATGGGATCGCACAGAGTTGGGCACGACTGAAGTGACTTAGCAGCAGCAGCTCTACTTTACTATAAGCACCCTGATGTCAGAGATGACTTTGCCTCTTTTGCTCTCAAATGGAACCCTGTACTGAGCACAGTGCTTCACTCATATGGTTAGCATAGAATTTACAAATTAATATACAGTACCTACTCTACTGGTCATGTATGGATGTGAGAGTTGGACTGTGAAGAAAGCTGAGCACCGAAGAATTGATGCTTTTGAATTGTGGTGTTGGAGAAGACTCTTGGGAGTCCCTTGGACTGCAAGGAGATCCAACCAGTCCATTCTGAAGATCAGCCCTGGGATTTCTTTGGAGGGAATGATGCTGAAGCTGAAACTCCAGTACTTTGGCCACCTCATGCGAAGAGTTGACTCACTGGAAAAGACTCTGATGCTGGGAGGGATTGGGGGCAGGAGGAAGAGGGGACGACAGAGGATGAAATGGCTGGATGGCATCACTGACTTGATGGATGTGAATCTGAGTGAACTCCAGGAGTTGGTGATGGACAGAGAGGTCTGGCGTGCTGCGATTCATGGGGTCGCAAAGAGTCAGACACGACTGAGTGACTGAACTGACTCACTGACTATATAATCAAAGTATGTAATTATCATCGTAGTATATAGATCAAGTCATTCTCAGCAAACCTTTTTGTTGCCTTTAGGAAGTTCCATGTTACAGAACTGTTATGTACAGTTGTAGAAAGAAATTTAAATTTGGTGTTTTACACCTGAATCTTAGAGTCAGGATTCTACACCAGAGAGGGCAAAACTAAGTAAACACCTAAGAGTCTTCCTTCTGCCTAGTGGCGTGACGTGTCTCACATTAGAAATGTTCCTGGTACTGACTTGGCAGTGATCAATATTTGTGCTTGGCTGATTAATTCTGAGTAATTCACTGGGTCTGGGAATTATGAGAAGAAAGAGGGTGGCAGTCACAGAAGTCATTCTTTAACAAGTATCATTTACAGTAAAGTTCAGATACACTGTTCCCCAAAAGGCTGTTGTTAATTGCAACATTTTTTACTCTAGGCCAGAACAAAAGCCCCCAGGTCCTCTTCAGGAAAAGCATATTCTAGAGTTGATTGATTTCCCCTTTTCCTTAGCATGAAACAAAACATACCATGAACACTCCCTCAAATAAAAATTTAGTCTCTATTCAAAATGTTAGGTTTTATGGACTGTCATTCAATGGGAAGCCACTTTATTCTTGTTTACGCCAGCATTACAAAAAGGAGAAACTAACATTTATTGAATGCCTACTAAATGTCAGGTGTTATCCTAGATATTTTAGGTAATTTTCATAATAAACAAGTCAGGTAAGCATCATTAACTCTATTTTACAGAGAGACAAAATGAGGTTTAATCTGGCTTGGTGCTGAGATTAAAACCCTGTGAAAATTTTTACTGATTGATTGACTGATTGACTGAGCTATTCGCTTCTCCAGGGGAATCTTCCAACCCAGGGATCAAACCCAAGTCTCCTGCACTGCAGGCAGAGTCTTTACCGTCTGAGCCACCAGAGAAGCTTATGTTACATCAGGGGAGCCAGACTGATCAAAGTGTTCCTTTCAAAGGGCCCCTGAGGTTAATTAGTAGGAGGGAGAATCATGAATTATCAGCAGTGTCTGCCATGGGCAAGGAGGGGTTAATGGTGACATAGGTATTTGATGTTTGTTAATAGTAGTGTTAGTCACTCAGTCATGTTTAACTCTTTGCAACCCCATGGTCTGCAGCCCCTCAGGCTCCTCTGTCCATGGGATTCTTCAGGCAAGAATACTGGAGTGGATTGCCATTCCCTTCTCTAAGGGATCTTCCAGACCCAGGGGTGGAGCCCAGGTCTCCTGCATTGCAGGTAGTTTCTTTACCATCTGAGACATTGATATTTGTTATCCTCATATAATGCATGCTCCTATCTGAGAAATCTCATTGGTTCAGAGTCTTCAGCAAGGTTCTCATCCTGGCTTATATGTTGTCCCGAGGGTTGCTAGCTAGACACAGATTAGTAAATTAGTTCTTTTGTGTCCCTAAAGTTTTCTAGCATGGACATTGTTTCCTGAATGCGCACCCAGTACCCATAGCACATGGGGACAAGAACTGTTGGTAGGACACGGCTAACATAGGGGACTCCCAGCCACCCATTTGTCATTGAATCCAGCCTATTTCATGCCCTGCAAGGTTTAGGACATATTTTTTTGTTTTAGATTCCCTTAAATAAAATTCCCTCAGAGAAATGGCAACTCAGGGCTATAGTTTTTATTTATTAGTTTTTGCTGGTTTATTTTATAGGGGAATTTGAAATTGTATGCAAAGATTTATTTCACAATTAAGACAATAAAGAATGATGTAATAGTTCTGCAGAGTGCTGAGAGAGGGGGATTATCACAGATACACATTGGTAGGGAAAAGTTTTGCAAAATATGACTTACAGTCATACTGCAGATGAATAAGAGAGGGAAAACACAGCGTATAAATTTAAGTAATAATAAAATGTGCTGGCTGGGATACTTCGCTCCATCTTTACCTTTCCTCTCTCCCTCACTAGCTGACTCATTACTCTTTCATTTTCCAGCTCTTCTTTGAGCATGGCTTTCCTGATTCCTGGACCGACAGGTTCCTCCCGTGTGGTCAGACAGCTCCTCCTGCCTGTCATGTCTCTTGCACACTTTTTTCGCACATGATAGCACATGATGCTATCTATGATGCTCACAGTGAGCTTGTCAGTCTGTTTCATGCAGTAGGCGGAGAGATTGAGCAGCAGGAGACTGCCTTTTGCTCTGCTGTGCCAGGCACTGTAGCCAGCACACAACAGGCCGTTAAACAGGTTGAACAAATGAATGATTCTGCCAGTGGCAGGGAGACCAGCTGAGGACTCCGGAGACACACACTTCACTTCCGGCTCGCGCCGCAAATACTTCCTGTGATTATGGGGGTCTTCCTCCGCTCATCTGCGTCTCCATTTTTCAATAAAAAAATGGAAATAACGCAAACCTCCCTTCCCTAATGAAGATTTTAATATAGAAAACCCTTTTAGAAAAGTCTGCATATGAGAAATTTAAGACTGATTGCCTGAAAAGCCCAGTGAAGCAATTATTCAGGACTGAGAAAATAAAACAATTAAGACTGTTTTTGTATTTTACTGGAATAAAACATTGAAGTCATCAATGTTAAACCAACAGATAATGAATGGAATTTTACCGACATGATTTGAACTATAATGAGTGTTTTATAATTAATTTCTATTTATTTCTGTTAATTTTCTGGCTTGCCAGACTCTTTGCAGGCTCCCTTTCCTCTGCTTTCAGTCTTTTTTTTTTTTTTTTTTTTAACTTTTTACAAATAATCTGCATAGACAGTAAAAAGCCTTTTCCTCTTGTGATTGTTCTTCTATCCAAATATTCAAAGGGTTTCAGATTTTGTGACTCAGAATTCTTGCTGCCACTCTCTAGGTTTGACTGTATTTCCACCATTCTCTAGGTACTCCTGTATTTCCATAGACCCTGTTACACAGTCTTGATTTTTTATTTTTTCCTTTGAGATATACCAGACTGTTCTAGGGCTTGGGTTTACATTACCTTTCCTAAGATTGGCTGCAAAAATTCAGTGAATACCCTTCCATGGATTTTTACTTCGTGTTTCTCCTCCTCAGAATGCCAGTTTCTGAATTTTAAGTATTATCATATTATAAGGATTCCTTAGGTAAGCTACTGGTATATATTTAAGTAACAACAATGCTCATGTTTATTATAAAATGAAAATATGAGAAACAAAGCCCCCATGTGAAAGTGCACTGAAAATTGTTCACTGAGCAAATCTAGTGTTTTACACTCCCCTCTTAGTTCAGTTCACCTTATTGAATGCCTGTTCTTCCCAAGGTCCTGAGTCTGCACTGTGTCTATACAAAGGCAATTGGTTATTCCTTTAAAGTAGTCTGCTGGTCAAGTGCTCAGGCTCTGTGCTCTGCTGGGCACCACCCTGACCACTGTACACTTATTTCTTCTTTACGATCCACAACCTTCTGTGAAGTGGGCTCCGTTGTTTCATACATTTTCAATCAAGGAAACCGAGGTAGTAGGATTGTAACTGAGAAGCATTTGAAAAGGAACCAGAGGAGGAGAAGAAGAGAGCAGGGGGGAGAGAAAAAGAGGAAATGTAGAGGAAACAGCCAAAATTACAAGTCAGATATACAGAGGAAGCCCTCTACAGCACAGTGATAGAATGTCATGAGAGAATTATATTTCTGGGAATTACTACTGAGAGTTCAGGTGGGAAATCAGTAAAAGCTTTAGGAGGGAAGCTAATAATGCCTTCCTGCCTACATCTCAAGGATTAAAGTGAAGACAGTATAAAATAACACATGACTTGAACAGCGGTGTAGTAATTATGAAGTGTGAAAAGGGGGGGAGAAAGAGATGTATATACATAAAACAATGAGTCAACATCTGCTAAATTGCCTGTGTGTTTTATTGGATTGTGCTGTGTTTTTCTGGGGAAAAGCCCAGGCCTGTTTTATCTTTCTAGCTGGTTTATAAATACACAATTCAAGGAAATGGTACTGTATTGTCTTAAGTTGCTTATAAGTACAAGGCAGCATATACGATCTCTGAATTTTTCACTCAAAGTGATTTTTTAAGAGGTGGCAAGATAGGAGACATTTATCTACTTCATATTACTCATGTAATACACCAATGCTTTATGAAGCATTTTCCAAGTGGGTTAGATGATGTAGTGGTAGGCACTGTGTTATAATGTTTTATGTTCCCTGGGGTGGGGGACGGAACGTGAGAATTTATTTTGGGTAAGCTATATTTATCAAAAGCTGAAATCAGTGAAACCACAGTATTTCCTTCAGTCTGGTTATCTCAGAGTGGTTTTTGACCATGATGACATTGTTTTTAGCTAGACCACAAATTTATCATCGTGAAGAGCAATTCTTCATTGCTCCATTTCTGGCAAGATGCAAAGTGGTTTATGTTCTCTTTGAGGACCTGTTTTGAGAAGGTCCATTGAGAGAGGGCATTTTAGCATTTATTTTTCCTGAAGGAAATGGGCTTCCCTGGTGGCTCAGAGGTTAAAGTGCCTGCCTCCAATGTGGGAAACCCAGGTTCGATCCCTGGGTCAGGAAGATCCCCTGGAGAAGGAAATGGTAAACCACTCCAGTATTCTTGCCTGGAAAATCCCATGGATGGAGAAGCCTGGTAGGCTACAGTCCATGGGGTTGCAAAGTGTCAGACACGACTGAGCGACTTCACTTCACTTCACTTTTCCTGAAGGAAATGGTGTTTACATTTATAAGAATACCATCTTTTTGACTAATCTGGTGGGACACATAAATTTATAAGTTACTGAGAAATGAGATACCAAGGGAACATTTCATGCAAGGATGGGCTCGATAAAGGACAGAAATGGTCTGGACCTAACAGAAGCAGAAGATATTAAGAAGAGGTGGCAAGGATACTCGGAAGAACTGTACAAAAAAGATCTTCACGACCCAGATAATCATGATGATGTGATCACTAATCTAGAGCCAGACATCTTGGAATGTGAAGTCAAGTGGGCCTTAGAAAGCATCACTACGAACAAAGCTAGTGGAGGTGATGGAATTCCAGTTGAGCTGTTTCAAATCCTGAAAGATGATGCTGTGAAAGTGCTGCACTCAATCTGCCAGCAAATTTGGAAAACTCAAGACTCTTGAGAGTCCCTTGGACTGTAAGGAGATCCAACCAGTCCATTCTGAAGGAGATCAACCCTGGGATTTCTTTGGAAGGAATGATGCTAAAGCTGAAACTCCAGTACTTTGGCCACCTCATGCGAAGAGTTGACTCATTGGAAAGGACTCTGATGCTGGGAGGGATTGGGGGCAGGAGAAGAAGGGGACGACCGAGGATGAGATGGCTGGATGGCATCACTGACTCGATGGATGTGAGTCTGAGTGAACTCCGGGAGATGGTGATGAACAGGGAGGCCTGGCGTGCTGCGATTCATGGGGTCGCAAAGAGTCGGACACGACTGAGCGACTGAACTGAACTGAACTGAAGGAGCCATTTTATAATTTATCAATATACGAGCCCTGGCACCTCACTGAAAAAATGTTGTTCTTTTCAGTAGTGACTGAAATGGCTTCATCAAATTCATTTATTTGAAAGAGACCACTGCACAACATTTTTCACAGCATTTTAGAGATTCCTTTAGAGAAAATCCAGCAACTAATGGCCATTTTGTTGTTGCCTGGAGCTTCTGATTATCAAGGATAAAAACATGAGTTTTCAAGGAAGAATTTCACACTAAGGCTTTAGCCTTACTTCTGCTACTTACTGTGTGATCACAAGTATGGATATTTTACCTTTTCAACTCAGTTTTCTGTAAAATGGAGATAGTGATTCCAACTTTTCTGGATAAGACCTTTCAGTATAAGGAGGATTGGGGGCAGAACATGAAGTCACTATTACAGTGGGTGACAGGCACTCAATACATGGGGATTTGTTGCCTTTCTCCTATTCTGTAATTTATTTCTTAGCAAATATTTATTGAGTGTCTGCTGTGTTCTAGAAGCCTGTTTTTCCCAAGTGGACAAAACATGGCAACCCTCACCCCCACTCTTTAGCTTGTATTCTAATTGGGGAGACTGACAATATGTGATCAGGAAAAATAAATGAATACATTAGCAACAGAACAGAATAAAAGGTTATGGGTGATGTGGGGAAAATAAGAGGTGGAAGAGGCTAAAGAGGGACAACTGGTAGTCCTAAGCAAGTTGATCAAGGTAGACATGTGAGCAAGGACTTGTAATAGCAGTATGGGTGTCTAGGGTGGAGCATTCTAGGTAGAGATCCTGGGATAAGAGCTTTCAGATATTTAACAAAAGAGCCAAAGGACCAGTGTATCAGGGGACAGAGAGAGATTAAGTGAAAGGGAAAGTAGTCCAGATTCATAACAAAGGGCCAGGTCTTAGAGAACATAAATGTGACTTTGAATGAGAGAAAACTATTGTGTATTCTTGGACCATGGACTAACATGATCTGGCTTACTTTTTAAAAAGGTAACTTTGCCCAGGTTATTGAGAAAGCAGCTTTAGGTCAGGGCAAAGGTAGAATCAGGATGATTAGTTAGGAGGTTATTTGACTAGTAAAGGTGATTAATCATGATTACTGGGGCCTGGATCTATTTCTCTCAGGGGAGGTAGTGAGACGTGGTGGACTTCTATATTTGAAGGAAGAGTCAATGGAACTTCCTGACCAGTTGACCAAAGGATAAGAGAAAATTCAAAAGAAGATTCCAAAGTTACTGGCCTGAGCTATTGAAAGAAAGAATTTGCCATCCCATGAAATACAGAATGCTAAGGATAGAGCAGCCTTGGAGAATCAGAGGTAAAGACCTGGATTTCAGTTTTGGAAATGTAAAATGAAATATCTATGGCACATTCAAATAAATATGTCAAGTAGGCAGTTGAATATTCAACTCTGGAGGTTTATGAGAAGTCTGGGCTATATATTTAAATTCAGAAATTTGCAGTGTATAACCGAGAATGAGACTGAGTCAGATCACCCGTGAAGCAAATGTAGATAGAAGAGGATGAAGACTGAACCCTGGGACACCCCAAAAGTCTATCCTTAGTTCTGTTTCCACCACATAGTTAGATGTACATGTAAAACTACTGAAACCAGTAGACACCAGATCTCCCTGAGAAGACTCCTTTTTTTTGTCATTAAGGGAAACAGAAAAAGCGAATAATGATTCCGTTATTATCCACTGAAACCAGAAAAAACTTTTGTTCACAGAGAGTGATTAAAAAAGTAGATAGCAAGGGGAAAAAATAATCTAGTTTCAAGCATAAGAGGAATCAAAGCATCAGTCTTGGGAATAGATTTCAATCTAGAATGGAAGACAAAAATAGGCACATGTATGAAAATATGTTAATTTTAGTGCTCACATAATATGTTTTTAATGTACTTTGGCAAACTGGAAAGAACCAACATTAACACAAAATAATAAATGTGGTTTATGTGTCCAGTTGTTAATGTACAGGCAGTGATTAATGAAATAGCAGCAAAATATATTAATTAAAGAAAAAAACAGTAGAGACTGGGCACTGTAGCTGAGTTTATCAGCACTCCAGAACCTAAAAGAAATAAATAGGAAACAACAAGAAATTAAAAATAGAAAGATGGCATACGCTGTTTAGATTTGTTACAGCTCATGACTATGATATCTTTTTGGAGCTTCCAAATTACATTAACCTTGTGTGATCCATTCATTAAAAATCAGAAATCATTTGGAATCTTATTACATTATCTAAGAATCTTATTACATAATCTAAGTAAGGTTAAAAGAGAAGTTTATAATAGTTCAACAAATTCAAATTCATTGACTATCCTGTGCTATTTGCTGGGCTAGACAATCATTGACTTAGAGGATATTACTTTAAAATGTGAAAGACATTCGATAGAGGTTGGAACTTTTCCCAGATTTTCTCATTTATTTTTAATTCAGTCTATCTCTATATACATTTTTCGTCACTATGTTTTTAAATTTAATTCAGTTCAGTTCAGTCGCTCAGTTGTGTCCGACTCTTTGCGACCCCATGAATCGCAGCATGCCAGGCCTCCCTGTCCATCACCAACTCCCGGAGTTCATTCAAACTCATGTCCATCGAGTTGGTGATGCAATTAAGTGATGTACTCTTGCCTGGAAAATCCCATGGACAGGGGAGCCTGGTGGACTGCAGTCCATGGGGTCGCAAAGAGTCGGCGACTTCACTTTCACTTTTCACTTTCATTTATTGGAGGGGGAAATGGCAACCCACTCCAGCGTTCTTGCCTGGAGAAACCCAGGGACGGCGGAGCCTGGTGGGCTGCCATCTATGGGATCACACAGAGTCGGACACGACTGACGCGATTTAGCAGCAGCAGTGGTAAATAATCCATCTGCCAGTGCAGGAGAGGCAAGAGAGGCAGGTTCAGTCCCTGGGTTAGGAAGATCCCCTGGAGAAGGAAAGGGCAACCCACTCCAGTATTCTTGCCTGTCAAATTCCATGGACAGAGAAGTGTGGCAGGCTACAGACCACATGGGCGCAAAGAGCTGGACCCGACTTAGTGACTAAACAACCACCAGAAAAGAGTGATAATCATTCACATAATTGAATTGTTAATAGGTACCAAACTATTTGTGTGCCATTTAATCTCTCCAGTAATTCTATGAACTAATTACTATTGTTTCCTATATTTTTTAGGTAAGAGGAAGCTGAAGCTCAGGAAAGGGAAATTTACATTTTCTTAAAGTCACACAGTGAGTCATTGATGCTGTGTGGATTTCAACAAGGATGTGTCTGACTCCAAGCCTTTTGATTTAAACCACTGTTATTGGAAGATAATAAAGATAAATTGTTCAAGACATGTTTTCCACACAGTTAGGAATCTCAGCTATATTTTTTTACACTATATTTGTCATAAATTTTGCCTTTCTTAGATAGCACTGGTGAGTCTATGTAACAAATGTAAGGGAAATCTATTAATAGAAAGTGCTTAGGGATCCAGGAACTCTATTGTTAAAGTATTTTTTTTTTTTTAAAACTGGTCACCATTATGATGTCTGATATTTAGAAAAGGATATTTTCCATAAGTAGGCTTTGATAGGAAACTAAATGTGAAATAATGATTCACTTGCTTCGAAATAGCTTGGTTATATTCAAAAAAATATTTATGAATACACATTCCTTAGAAATATTCCTTAGAGTTTTGCTTTCTCCTTAAAAATTATTCTCCCTTTTACCTGGTTAACTTCTCATTTAGACATGAACTTTGATTCCATTCCATGACCTGGTTAATTTTTTTCTCCCCAATGTAATCAGCACTTACTCTCATGCAAGCAGTTTTTTTTTCCTTCCATCTTCCTTCCTTCCCTTTTTTGTTCTGTTCATTCATTTATTCTTTCCTTTATTCCTTCTCTCTCTCATTATTAGACAAACATTAGATTAGTTTCCATATATGCATGGCATACTTAATGTACTGAAATTGCTCTTTATTTGTGTGTGTGTCTGCCCAGGCCCTGGAGTACTCGAGGGTAGGAATTGTGACTCCATGATCACTTGTGTCCAGTTTCCAGTGCTTTGTTTGAGCCACACTGGAGCTATTTGCTAATGAGTGTTTCTGTCCTTTGTGCCACCAATGCAAATTTAATTATTGTATGTATTATATGTTGTACTCTTAGTGCAGTTATTTAAGTCAACCTTCTACTGTGGACATCTGATGCATAGAAATGGAAGGTTAGACACTTTACATATTTATTTTAATCAAAAGAACCTAGCATAGTGTTGAAAATAGTGTAGAAAGTTGATTAACAAAAAGAACTTTTGCTGAATGAATGAGTGATAGGATAGACAGCTTGTATAGCATGTGTTTCTATTTAGATTATTACCTGACTTAGAAGCCAAGAAATTAGAGGTCGCATTATGAAAAACTATTCCATTTAAAATACTAACAGGAACTATTTATTACCACTGTAATTATAAAAAAATAAGCATATTTCTTATCTAAACTTGTAACAAATTTCCTCTAAAGAACCGGAAACACATAATAAATGGAAAGAGTTTTTTTTTTTACCCTTTCCTCATCCAAACTGAATTGTAGTAATCAATTAGGCAGCACTTTTTATAAACATTTCAAATGAAAAATATCAGAGCAACCTGGAGATAATTAACATGTAACCAGTTTGAAAGCTGAATTTCTGTTTCTATAATTTCCTGAAAATACGGGGCTCCCAAATGTAATTGTGAAGAGAGACATGTGGTGTAGCATAAAATGGTGGAATCATCGTGCCTGGGCTTGATTTTCCACTAGCTTTGTGACCTTGAGCAATTTATAGAATCTTCCTGGGTCTTAATTAATTCAGTTATAAAATAATAATATATACCTCATAGGATTCAAAAGGATAATGCTTAAGATAGTGCTTAAGCATTAAGCGCATATTAAAATAATAATATGTACCTCAGTGTTCTTGCCTGGAGAATCCCAGGGATGGCGGAGCCCAATGGGCTGCCATCTGTGGGGTCGCACAGAGTTGGACACGACTGAAGCGACTTAGCAGCAGCAGCAGCATAGGATTAAAAAGGATAATGCTTAAAAAATATTGGGGATGAAAAGCAATTCTTCCCCTGTTTTTATTTACTTGCTAAAAGGTTTAAAAACAAAAAGTTCCAAGAAAAGTAGGGCAAACCGAGGAACATAGATGAAGGCCACGTCTGTAAGAGGAGAGGAACTCAAAGGCCAGAGCTGTAAGAGCTGTCAGTGGTTCTGCCTCCTTGGAGCTCATCCCCCCTCCACCCCGCCAGGGTTCCCACTAACTCCCTTTTGTTTGACTCTGTTCTCTTTTTTCCCCCTGAAGTGAAGATACAAAGGTTCCAAAGCAATTAGGTAACTTAGGGAACCACAGGACTTCCCAGAGAATGTTCCTACTGACATTAAAATGCAGATGGGCACTGCCCTCCTTCCATTTTACAGCTGTGCACTTTAAGTTATATTTCTTTCTGAGTGAAAAGCAGGAAATCATTCTTTCTGTCATAAAGCTTCCCACTAACTTACTTCTTGAAAGTCACATTGTTGTTGTTGTTGTTTTATGCTTCTTCCTTTTATTTGGAAGGTTGCCAGAGTTGGCATACCCACCTGAAAGTGTTTTCCTGGCTTTGGCCTGGGCAGCTCATGATCTGCTACTTATAACCCATCCTAAATTCTTTGAAAGAAAACAAAGGTGCTTTCTAGTACAATATTTGCATGTATTGGTGGGGAGTTGTGTTCAGTGAAAAAGTTGTCTTGGCAGAAAACTGAAGGGAATTTTCTGAGTGCCTAGCCCAATTGTTGCCTTCCACTATTTCTTCCTCCTTCCTCTTTCAAACCAGACCTCACTGAAGTTACATTCTTGTCTCAGGGCAACAGTAACCTCCTCCTATTGACTGTAATTTCTGATATCTTCATTGCCCTTTATTCCCACTGCATCGTCACAGTCCAAACCACCAAGAGATTCACGCTGTGACTTACAACATTTCATTCCCATGGTTTTCTCTCCTCCTCCTTTCAAAGTCCCCAAATGGAGTCTTTATTTAAAAATTTTATCTTTTAATATTCAATTATTTAAATAGCTCAAATAGTATAAAGTATTTTAAACAAATTTTAAACATGCAGGGAAGTGTAGAACAAACATAAACATCTGGATTCAACAGATATTGATATTTTGTAATTTGTTTCAAATTACATACACATACAACTTACAAATATAATTTAAAACTCTCTTATAAATCCTACCAGACTCCCTCCCATCTGTTTCCAGATGAAACCGCTATTCCGAAATCAATATCCTTTCTACTCATGTTTTTAAACAATACTAGCACTTTACATTGACTATATGAATGATATTTATAAAGTAGTCCATCATGATTGTAGGTTTCTCTGGTGGCTCAGTGGTAAAGAATCTGCCTGCCAATGCAGGAGACTTGGTTCGATCCCTGGGTCAGAAGATCCCCTGGAGAAGGAAATGACAACGCACTCCGGTATTCTTATGTGGGAAATCCCATGGACTGAGGAGCCTGGTGGGCTACAATCCATAGGGTTGCAAAAGAGTCAGACAAGACTTAGCGACTAAACAACAACAGTAGCAACTATGATGATTGCACTTCCTTTTCTTATTCAATTTTTGGATACTCCTGGAAATAATACTTGCTCTGTTTAAACCTATTCTCTCTGCTCAAATGTAGACATAAGGTCAGAGAATTTTATGTTTTGGTCAGAGAAATGTTGACATTTTCAGTACTTAGAACATTGCCTGGGATAAAGGAATTGCTAGTTATTTAACTATTGAATGAATGACTACATGACTGAATGAATATATATAATGAGTCTTAATTTCCTGTAGAATAAACTTTAAAATAGTTACCATGCCTTATGAAGCCCTGCAAGAGCTGGCCTTTGCTTGGCTTACCTGTCTCATTCCCCCAGGCTCTCAGTTTCTCCCCAGTTTTTGTATTCTAGGCCCCAGACACTCTTCTCTTTCATTTGAATTTGGCCAACTTCCGTCTTTAATTCTTACATGGATATGCAGTTCACTGAGGAAGCAACTCTAAACCTCATCCAAGTAGCTTCCAATGATACAGGCTCCTACACCATTCTAGTCTTATCTGTTGACACTCACCATCTTATTACTTGTCAGTATTTAGGATGATAATTACTATGAGGGCAGCAATTCTGTTTATCCTCTTCACTGCCAACATGGATACCTGAAGATTGTTACACAAACTACTTGCTGTCCTTAATGAAAGTGACTTGAATTAGGAACACTGTCTATGTTCTGCCCTCATTCTCCATTTAAAATCTTCTTTCTTTTCTTTCTTGTTTTCTTGCCAGGTTTCTGTTCTTTCTCTTTCTAATTCTTGGTTCCTGGTTACTTTCAGTTTATGATGGCTATTAAAAATATTGCTGGCCTGATATTGGGGCTTCCTCAGTGGCGCTAGAGGTAAAGAATCCGCCTGGACCGAGAGATGCGGGTTCAATCCCTGGGTCAGGAGGATCCTGTAGAGCAGTGAATGGCAACCCACTCAAGCATTCTTACCTGGAAAATTCCATGGACAGAAAGGCCTGGTTGGGGCTACAGTCCATGGGGTTGCAAAGAGTCAGACACCACTGATGGTGTATACACACACACACACATTTATTTTAATGGAGTTATTGATAAAATACATTCTCATAATATAATATTATATGCATCTGTATGTCTGTGTGCAGACAAGTAACCCACAATCTTACCTCTCATAAACATTTTTTCTTAACAATAGGTAATGTTCATTTCAAACATCTTTCTGTGAATATATACAAGGAAATGGCTAAATATAATATAGACATTAATGTCAGTTGACTGCCTCTCCCAGTTGTTTTTGCAGTTATTTAATTTTAAGATCTCTTAACTGTGCTAACAATCTTACAGAGTTGTATCGGAATTAAGTTTCCTGGCACACAGGAAACATTATGTGTGTGTTTGTTAGTTGCCATTATCACAATGCGGGCACTGACCCAGAGTGACCTGAGTTGTCATGTTAGAGGCTGAAATGGGGCAACTGTAAGCCAAGTAGGTAGAAGAAAGACCCAAGCATCTCTGTAACAAGCTTTGGAATAGCTGACGCCATCAGAGCAGTCTTCTGGCTTAGCTAGCAGAGCCAGGTGCCAAGTGACTTTGAATCAGAGTCAATGAGATAACTGCAAACAGCTGTAAGCTCTTTGGAAAAGTGCTGTAGATCTTAACTAAAAGTTAAACTTCATATACTGTCAGTGTGGAGACCTTTCCAGGTTTAGCACTTATTCTTGTTTCTCCCCTCCCACTTTGTCCCTCCTATCCCTGCATATACACACATGCTCACACATATGCATGGAGCAAGAGGAAGGTCATTTCATTCTTCTGCTTGAAAAACTTCCCTGGCCCCACACAGTCTATAGGATACGGTCCACTCTCCTTAGTTAAAGCTGTCTTCAGAGGATGGCCCTAATACTTCCATCTTCTTTTTTTTTAACATTCCCCATCATTTATTGCAGATTGACACACACTTACTGAGGGCCTCCTCTGTGTCAGGCATGGTGTTAGATGCTAGGGATGCAAAGATGAGTGAGATACAGTTATGTCCTTGAGAAACTAAATGATTCAGCAGTGGGGTGGGGTGGGGTGGGGGAGATAAGGATATAGGACCTTAAAATCCAGTTTGAAAATGTAAAGAGGAAAGCAAAATTTGCTTTAGAAATACAGAATAGGGGACTTATCAGTTTCTAACTACAGCAAAGAAAGTATCAGAGAGAAGATGACATCTAGGCAGCAGTGAGCAGGAATTAATCAAGTAAATAAGGCAGGGAAGGTAACACACTTATGAACATGGACGAATAAGATAGTGTTGTGTGTAGATGAGAATTATAAGCAGCCCTTGATACTAGAATGTAAAATTAGAATCATAAAGTGGTGGTGAATGAAATTAGAAAGATCATAGGAGGGTGAAGGACCTCTGTATGCCAGGTTGAAAAACTTGGATATATCCCATAGAGTTATGAAAACACTGGTAAGTGTTGAGCAATTAAATAAAAGGGAGAGATCTGTATTTTGGATACATTATCTACTAGCGAGATGAAAAAAAACAGACTTAGAGGCACGCAGCACAAATTTGGGAGTAGAGAAATAAACTGGGAGATTACTGCAATAGTCAGATGTGAGATGATAACTTAGCCAAGGGAAAAGGTTTACAAATAAATGGAGAGGAGGGATGAAAATATTTAGCAGTGCCAATAGGAGAACTTGCTGAGTGACTGGATATGGGTGGCCAGGGAGAGGGGAGAGTTTATATGACTCACTTTTTGTTTGGAGAAATGAGAATGATGGTGCCGTTCAGAGCCTCAATGCTGCGTACTCTTTCCAATAGGATCTTCTTCACTTAAAAAATTTTTAATTGTATTTATTTATTTTTTCTTTTGTGGCCACACCATGCAGCATGTAGGATCTTAGTTCCCTGAATTAAGGGGGAATTGAACAGGAATTGAACCTGTGCCCCCTGCATCTGAAGCCTGATCTTAACCACTGGAGTACCAGGGAGGTCCTCTTCTTCACTGTTTTAAAAGTGAACTTAAAGACTATGCCTCAAGACTAAACCTTTTTAAATTTCTCCAGGATTAGGTGTGCCCTTCTCCATTTTTCCATAATACTTTGCTCATTCCTCCCCTATAGCACTTGGTCGTGAATATAAAATGTAATTTTTTTGTCCTATGTTTTGTAAAACTATCATAATGAACATGGTCTACTTTTTCATTCAACAGAAAAGAATTTTATTATTACTATTTGGACTATAAACTGGACATGGAACAACAGACTGGTTCCAACTAGGAAAAGGAGTACTGCATATAAGTTAAATAAGCAAGGTGACAATATACAGCCTTGACGTACTCCTTTTCCTATTTGGAACCAGTCTGTTGTTCCATGTCCAGTTCTAACTGTTGCTTCCTGACCTGCATATAGGTTTCTCAAGAGGCAGGTCAGGTGGTCTGGTATTCTAAGGCAAATTGCTTCACTTCTCAGTTTGTTGATATAAGTAACTGGCATCATGTGTGCATGCTAAGTCACTTCAGTTTCATCTGACTCTTTATGACCCCATAGACTGTAGCCTGCTAGGCTCCTCTGTCCATGGGATTCTCCAGGAAAGAATACTGGAGTGATTTGCCATGCCCTCCTCCAGGGGATCTTCCCAACCCAGGGATCGAACCATAATCTCTTAGGTCTCCTGCATTGGTTGACGGGTTCTTTACAACGAGCGCCACCTGGGAAGCCTCCAAGGCACTATATCATGGCAAATAACAAATGAAGACTATTATTGATTTGTACAACAGGAATTAGTAGTTAAGATTGCCGGGAGAAATATCAATAACCTCAGATATGCAGATGACACCACCCTTATGGCAGAAAGTGAAGAGGAGCTAAAAAGCCTCTTGTTGAAAGTGAAAGGGAGAGTGAAAAAGTTGGCTTAAAGCTCAACATTCAGAAAATGAAGATCATGGCATCTGGTCCCATCACTTCATGGGAAATAGATGGGGAAACAGTGGAAACAGTGTCAGACTTTATTTTTCTGGGCTCCAAAATCACTGCAGATGATGACTGCAGCCATGAAATTAAAAGACGCTTACTCCTTGGAAGAAAAGTTATGACCAACCTAGATAGCATATTCAAAAGCAGAGACATTACTTTGCCAACTAAGGTCTGTTTAGTCAAGGCTATGGTTTTTCCAGTAGTCATGTATGGATGTGAGAGTTGGACTGTGAAGAAGGCTGAGCACTGAAGAATTAATGCTTTTGAACTGTGGTGCTGGAGAAAACTCTTGAGAGTCCCTTGGACTGCAAGGACATCCAACCAGTCCATTCTGAAGGAAATCGGCCCTGGGATTTCTTTGGAAGGACTGATGCTAAAGCTGAAACTCCAGTACTTTGGCCACCTCATGCGAAGAGTTGACTCATTGGAAAAGACTCTGATGCTGGGGGGGATTGGGGGCAGGAGGAGAAGGGGACGACAGAGGATGAGATGGCTGGATGGCATCACGGACTCGATGGACATGAGTCTGAGTGAACTTCAGAAGTTGGTGATGGACAGGGAGGCCTGGTGTGCCGTGATTCATGGGGTCGCAATGAGTCGGACACAACTGAGTGACTGAACTGAACTGAACTGAACCGAATTAGTATTTAAAGGATCAAGACTTTCTGATCTCTGTTCAAGAAAGCAGATATCTGCCTGTCTTGAAGGAGGCATATTGAGATGAAGAGATTTTGACAGACCTCTTCAAGAGAAATCTGTTCTGTTCCCTTCTGTTCTATATTTTAGACAGCAATTTTGCAATTGTGCCTGAAAACCTAAGTTTTTCTTTTTTTTATTCTACAAATGGTTGTCTTTATTATTGCTAAAAATTACAAGGCTAACAATAAATCATAGCAAACCATAACTTGTATTATTCTGGTTAATAAGTTTTTCTGCCTTTCTGAAGATATGAATCATGTTTAAAATGTTAACTATTTTGGGACTTCTCTGAGGTGAGGTGAGGTGAAGTCGCTCAGTCGTGTCCGACTCTTTGCGACCCCATGGACTGTAACCTACTAGGCTTCTCCGCCCATGGGATTCTCCAGGCAGGAATACTGGAGTGGATTGCCATTTCCTTCTCCAGGGGATTTTCCCGACCCAGGGATCGAACCCGGGTCTCCCGCATCAGAGGCAGACGCTTTAACCTCTGAGCCCTTCTCTGGCAATCCAATAATTAAGATTCCATGCTTCCAATGCAGGAGACATGGATTCAATCCCTTGGTCAGGGAACTAAGATCCCACATGCCACTGGTGGTCAGTAAATAAAATAAATAAATAAACTCCCTGCCTCCCTGAACCTTTAAAAAAAATTATTATTTTGGGCAGAAGCATTTTTAAGCCATTGTATATACTTCCTGCCTTCTTAAATATATTAAATGAAATAAAATTTTAAATCTTTTTAATGATCCATGATCATCCTTATGAAAACTACTGGATTATGCTCTATTTATTCTCTCAGTAATCAATTATTGAGTACTGTGATAAAACAAAAATTTCTTTTTTGATTAATTTACACCATAGTATGGGAGATAGACAAGAGAAGTTATAAGATAACTTTACAATAATTATGCTGTAGATAAACACAAGGTACTATAGGAGCCAGAAGTAGAGGACCTAATTTAAAGTAGGAGCGGACTGTTTGATCTAAGGGATAGGAGAAGTTTCCCAAAATCGGTGATTTCCAAAAAATAAAGAGAAATTAGCCAGCTAGAGATGAGGAAAGGAAACAAAGAATTCTTTGAGCTCAAAGGATTTTGGTTTGGCATGATAATGGGGTGCAAGTGGCAGAATTGTAAGATATTTAATGATAGAGAAGTCAGTGTAACCCGAATAATGAAGAACTTTGAATGCCCTAATTAAGAGTTTGACATTTATCATGAAGGCTACTAGAAATTCTTGGAGACTTTAAGGAGACTTAGATTTATCAAACTCATGTTTTGGAAGGATATTCCAGCATAAATGTGAAGAATACACAGAAGAAAAATAGAACTGTGATAAAGTAAATTAGGAGCCAACTGCAAGATTCCTAGTAATGTGGGTTCTGATGACTCTGGAAGTGTGGTAGCGGCTGTGAGTATTAAAAAAAAAATAGAGGATAATCCAAAAATTAAGAATAGAATCCAGGAGTTAAGAATAGTACTGATTTTGGTCCCAGCATTTACAGTCTAAAGACTGTTGAACATATTCTCCATTGTAAACTTCTATTAAACTAGAAAATACATATGAATTTTTTTTCTGGCATTGGAAGAGAGAAAAGAGCTGTGATCCTAGACAGAAAGGAAATAGATAACATAAGCTACATTCACCCCAGGTTTCTGGCTGAGGACACTTTCCAAACTGCAATACAGATTAGTAGAGCCCACATAGAGAGAAATTATCTTGATGGGGAGAAGAGAAATTTAAGTTCAGCAGTCCTGAGGTGGCTACAGCTAGTCAATCAGGGGACCAGAGTGCAGGGAACTGTACAGAGAGAGAGCTGCCAAAATTTGAAGAGTCTCTTTTAGTCTTTAGCTCTATTCTAAACTGTACAAGCACAGAAATAGAGTACATTACCTAGCAAAGAAGAAGGCGTGAGAAGCTATGAACTGAATGTAAATGTCCCAGTATAATGCTGAGAGATATTGCAGACAAGACCAACAGACTCTACTAAACACTCTGGGTATTCTGAGGTCTCAGAAAGCCCATGTTTGCAAAGAGGGCTTTTCCAGTTCTAAAGCAAGGATTGCTCTAAATCCATCCTAATAAAGTCTTAAAAAAAAAATGTATATCAAGCAAAATTGCCAGTAAATTAATTCTCAAAGGTTCAAAACTTTAAAGAAAGACAACATAATCCAGATTCTCCACAAATATCTTTCACAACATCAAGCACACAACCAAAAATTATAATACATATAAGGCAACAGGAAAATGTGACAAGACTCCCACTTCCCTAAAAAAAAAAAAGGAGTAGAAACAGAATAAAGAATTACAAAAATGTTATTGATAGAATGACCAAACAAGGATTTTAAAATATTATAAATATATGTTCAAAGATTAAAAGGAGAATATGGACATCATGAGTGGAGAGATGGAAAATCTCAACTGACAAATGGAAATTCCAAAAAATACTGAAATTAACTTTATACCTCAAAATTATAATATTTGTAATTGGGAGAAAATTTGCCAACCGGTCTTAAGAGGAGATTGGAATCTTTAGCCAAAAAAAAAAAAAAAATCTATAAATTTGAACACAGGTCACTAGAAAGTATAGCACACAGAGTGGGGGAACAAAAGCCTATGACCTGTAGAAGATTATCAAGCAGTCTAGCATATAATCAGAATTCAGAAGAAGAAAAAGACTGAGAAGAAATATATTTAAATAAATTATGACTAAAATTTTTCCAAATTAAATTTTAAAAGTCAACCCACAAAACCAGGAAACTCAATAAGACATTAATATTCTAAATGCTGAAACCAAAGGTAAAGAGGAAATGTTAGAGGCAATTAAGAAAACAAGACATACAGAGGAATAGCAGTAAGAATGATCACTGACATCTCCTCAGAACTAGTGCAAGCCAGGGTCACTGGAGTGAATCTATAAAGCACTGAAAGAAAAACCTATCACTCTAGAATTTAACTCATGCTTTCCCAAAATAATCTTCAAAAATGGAAACAAAACACATTTCAAATAAACAAAAGCCAAGGAACTTTTTTGATATAAGCAAACCTAGTTCTGTAAGAAATCATAAAGGAAGTTCCTTCAGCTGAAATGAAACAAGACTGAACAAAAACTCAAAGTTATATCAAGGAATGAAGAGCACTAAAAATGATAGCTCTTTAGGCAAATATATAACATTTTTGTTCTTGTTTATTAATATCTTCAAAAGATAATTTACCTTTTAAAAGAAAAAGTGATAAAAAACAAACATGAAGAATCTCATAAATATAATATTAAAACAGAAAACTGCACAATAATTTGGAAAGGGGTAAGTGTAAGCATAATTTCCAATATTCTTAAATTGTGCATCCTATTATTATGTTAATCCTAGGTAGACTGTGATAAGTTAAGGATGCATATAGTAAACCCTAAGGAAACTACACACATAAGAAAGAGTTATAGTGAAAAGCCAAGAGAAGATATACGATGAAATACTTATAAATACTAAGTTAATCCAAAAAAAGAAAAAAGGAGGGAAATGAACAAAGAACAAACAGGACAAGTAAGAACTGAAAAAGTAAATGGTAAACTTAAATACCAAAATATCAGTAGTTATATTAAATACATTAGTACTGAACATACAAATTAAAAAGCAGAGATCATCAAACACTGTAAAAAAGTAAAGTCAAAATATACTATTTTTAGGGAATCCCCTGGTGGTCCGGTGGTTATATAAAGAATATACGTATTCTTAATATTTAAAACTCAACATTCAGAAAACCAAGATCATGGCATCTGGTCCCATTGCTTCATGGCAAATAGATGGGGAAACAGTGAAAACAGTGAGAGACTTTATTTGGGGGGGCTCCAAAATCACTGCGAATGGTGACTGCAGCTGTAAAATTAAAAGACACTTGCTCCTTGGAAGAAAAGTTATGACCAACGTACTGCTGCTGCTGCTGCTAAGTCGCTTCAGTCGTGTCCGACTCTGTATGACCTCATAGACGGCACCCCACCAGGCTGCCCCGTCCCTGGGATTCATCCAGACAAGAACACTGGAGTGGGTTGCCACTTCCTTCTCCCATACAGCATATTAAAAAGCAGAGACATTACTTTGCCAACAAAGGTCCATCTAGACAAAGCTATGGTTTTTCCAGTAGTTATGTATGGATGTGAGAGTTGGACTATAAAGAAAGCTAAGCACTGAAGAATTGATGCTTTTGAACTTGGTGTCGGAGAAGACTCTTGAGTCCCTTGGACTGCAAAGAGATCCAACCAGTCCATCCTAAAGGAAATCACTCCTGACTATTCATTGGAAGGACTGATGTTGAAGCTGAAATTCTAACACTTTGGACACCTGATGCGAAGAACTGATTCATTTGAAAAGACCCTGATGCTGGGAAAGATTGAAGGCAGGAGGAAAAGGGGATGACAGAGGATGAGATGGTTGGGTAACATCACCAACTCAATAGACATGAGTTTGAGTAAACTCCGGGAGTTGGTGATGGACAGGGAGGCCTGGAGTGCTGCAGTCCATGGGGTTGCAAAGAATAGGACACGACTGAGTGACTAAACTGAACTGATATATTCTTTTTAAAAGAAATATCATTGAAATAAATAGATGCAGAGCATTAAAAGTAAAAGCATGGGAAAAGCAATATTGTGAAAATATATTAGTGACTCCTTGAGTCATTAATGACTTAAAACTCAACATTCAGAAAACTAAGATCATGGCATCTGGTCCCATCAGATGCCCAAGGAGTCATTAATAGAACAGCTATACTGGGGAGTAGTAACTACATGGAAGATTTGAACAATAGTAGCTACCAACTTAAGTGAATTGGTTTTATAGAGTACTACATTCAACAGTGGGAGAATCACACATAAACATGGAGTGTTCACCAAGACAGAGAACATGCTGGATTTCATAATCTGCCACTGTTTCAAGGACGCTGGCAAAAGACATAAGAGACCAGGGTCAGAGATAAAATGCTTTATTATTCATGGTAATAGCTAAAGCCAGAGTATCAGCAGTGGTTAATGTTAGTTCTCTGGGGACTAATTCCGACAGGATATCACTAAAAGTGTCAGATAACTGTACTCACAGTAGAGTTTATTTACAGGAGAGGAACTATGAGTTTCAGTTCAGCTCAGTCACCCAGTCGTGTCCGACTCTGCGACCCCATGGACTACAGCACACCAGGCTTCCCTGTCCATCAGCAACTCCCGGAGCTTGCTCAAACTCATGTCCATTGAGTTGTTAAAGCAGGAGGAGAAGGGGACGACAGAGGATAAGATGGTTGGATGGCATCACCCTAAGTTTAGGGAACCCAAAGCTTTTTATAAAAAGCAGTAAGCCTGCCTGGCCTTTGCTAGCAAGGAGACATCACCTTTATTATATTTACTATAATAGACAATATATAAGTCTGCCTTTTATTCTAGAGGGAGACACTATCTCTTACCCTTAAAAAGATATTCCAGAACAAAGGCCGTCAGTACCTCTGCTTACAAACCATGCAGAGATGCAAAGGATCCATAGAGATGTGTTTTCTAATAGGGTAGTGGCTTGCATGCTCAGTTGCTCAGTTGTGTCTGACTCTTTGTGACCCCATGGACTGTAGCTACCAGGATCCTCTGTCTGAGATTTTCCAGGCAAGAATATTGGAGTGGGTTGCCATAAATTTAGGCAAATAGATGACCATTATAGAATAGGGCATCCATAATGAGATGCACATATTTGATCAATTACTTTTCCATACAGGTACCATAATAATTCAGTGAGGGCAGAAAAGTTTTTTCAACAGATGATGCCAAAACAACTAAGTATATGGGGATAAAAGACTGTTGCCCCTACATCACACAATACCCAGTGATTAGAGATGGATTTCTGACCTAAACGTAAAAGCTAAACTTCCAGTTTTGAAAATATATGAGAAATTCTATGTTACTATGGAGTAGGCAAAGATTTCTTATGGCACAGAAAATGCTAACCACATGCAAAAATTTGATAGTTTTTTTTAAATATATTTATTTATTTGGACTGTGTTGGATCTTAGATGCTCTGCAGCATGTGGGATCTTAATTCCCCAACCAGGGATTGAACTCATCCCCTGAATTGCAAGGCAGATTCTTAACCACTGGACCACCAAGGAAGTCCCAAAAATGTGATAGCAGGACATAGATTGAGAGAAAACGTTTGCAATGAGTATATATGTTAAAGGACTTGTATGAACAGAAAATCTAGATTGTACATAGATCAGGAATTTTTGGAGTGGCTACATTAAAAGGGCAAGGAGCAAGAGAGAAGAGAGCACTGCATGAGTGTTTGAAGTCTTGAGTCGCCAGGTGTAGACTGGATAGGAAAAAAGTAAAGTGAACTTAATATACTGGAAAACAATTAAGCAGCTATTTGACTAGAGATTATAATGCATTACGAAAAACAAATATAGATGTAAGTAAAGAATGAAAGTAGAGGAAAAGGAAGCAATAATTAGAAAGAGCAGTACTTGTAATTTAAAATTTCAGATGTAGAGCATACCTAGGAAATAGTGAAATAAAACAGATATGACTGATATCAAGGCACAAGTCAACACATGACAATGGGATGTTGAAAGTTAGTGAAGGAATAATGGCATAGCAATATTGACTGGATGGTATCAGGCACTAAGGTGGAAAGGAAGCCAGTGAGCCAGGTGCCAAAACTTCCATGATTATGAAATGATCAGAAAGTCAGCAGTTGAGAGTGACCAGAGGAGGCTGACAGTAACTAGTTTATAATGGGATAATGGACACTTACTATACACTATGAATGGTTACACATTTTCATATTAAATTTTCACAGTATCTCTATAATAGTATTACATTATCCTCATTTGTCAGATGATTCAACTGGAGTTCACTGAAGTTAATTAACTCCAGGTTATAGAGGTTTTGATAACAAGGGTGCATTCAAAACCACATCTGCTTGAATCAAAAGTTACTATGCTTTCTACCGTGTCATACTAATTACCAGATTGTTGTTGGTCAGTCACTAAGTTATGTCTGACTCTTTGTGACCCCATGGACTGCAGCACACCAGGCTTCCCCATCCTCCACTGTCTTCCGGAATTTTCTGATTCATGTCCATTGAGTCCATGATGCCATCCAACCATCTCATTCTCTGTCACCTTCTTCTATTCCTGCCCTCAATCTTTCCCAGCACCAGGGTCTTTTCCACTGAGTTGGCTGTTCACATAGGTGGTCAAAGTATTGGAGCTTCAGCTTCAGCATCAGTCCTTCCAATAAATATTCAGGACTGATTTTCTTTAGAATGGACTGGTTGGATCTCCTTGCAGTCCAAGGGACTCTCAAAAGTCTTCTCCAACACCACAGTTCAAAAGCATCAATTCTTCAGCGCTCAGCTTTCTTTATAGTCCAACTCTCACATCCATACATGACTACTGGAAAAACCATAGCTTTCACTAGATGTACCTTTGTTGGCAAAGTAATGTCTCTGCTTTTTAATATGCTGTCTAGGCTGGTCATAGCTTTTCTTCCAAGGAGCAGGCGTCTTTTAATTTCATGGCTGCAGTCACCACCTGCAGTGATTTTGGAGCCCAAACAAATAAAGTTTTTCACTGTGTCCTTTGTTTCCTGTCTGTTTGCCAGGAAGTGATGGGACCAGATGCCATGATCTTATTTTTTTGAAAACTAAGAGGAGACTAAAGTAATAAGTACCTTTTTTCTACTGGGAGGGTTGAGAGAACCTGTAAGAGGTCTTCTACCTTCAAAAAAGAGCTAGGTTGCAGTTAATTCAGTCTGGTTAATGAATTGTTCTACAAAGACCTTGGATGTGTTAAGGAAAGTTTTTGTCATTCTTAGGGTCTACCATGGACCACTCAAGAACTTATAACTCCAAACCTAAAACAAAATTTTTTTTTAATAATTAGGTCAGTTATTTATGGATTTTTAATTTTTTTATTTTTTTCAAGCTCACAGTTCTTATTTCTTACAGTTGCCAGTGTCTTTGAAGGTAGATGCTCCTCTCTCCTCTCCTGATGTGTTTCTTCTAATTTAGGAGAGGATTATAAACCAGATTGCCAAGCTTGTTAAAATCATAGACTCTATAAAACTTAGTAAAAATATGTGCTACATAAGAGCAAATTGTTTTTGAGAGAGGGCCTGAGAAGGCCATCTATAAATAAAGGAGCAAGAGCTTTTGTTTATGTGAACTACTTTGGTTTATTTTTAATTTCAGGCTATGTTATGAGTGAGTGAGATTGCTGCCTAACTAAATTCCAGATAGATATGGTCTTACTGTACAGAAGCAGAATAATAAAATTATTAAATATAATTTGTTTAAATATTTGATTAACTTTTAGTAAATTTTAAATGGATGCTATTAAACCAAACTTTTTCCATTCTAATGTCTTCTTTTGGGCCTATATATTTGTTCATCATTTGGAAGATAAAGGTATTTTTAATGACCCAAGATCTAAAATTTAGACAAAATGAATTTGTTTGGGGCAAATTCTGACAGCATGACTGAATCTCTGAGCTGAGCCTGGAGTTCATTGGATTGAAAATGGTGGTATCATAACTTGAAATGGGAGAACAGACTCAGAATGAGATGTAAGAAGGATCAGAAAAGATATATTAAACTTTAGGACCACATATCTTGTGGTAATTTCTAAGAAACCAAACTGCATTCTATTTGTCTATATATATTATCTTTCTGCCTAACACAGGCTGTCATCAGACCGTTTTAAACTACATAATCTAAGCAATTCATGTCTTTGGGAAAGTTTGTAGTAGATGTATTTCTATAATATTTGGGTTCTATATAATGAATATGTATCATTTTTGTACTCAGAAAGGAAAAGTTTGATAGGAATGAAAAAAACTAAGAAAAATGTATGCAGTACTTGCTAGCTGTTCAAACTACTCTAGAATGAAACTGAAGCTCTACTTGTAAAGTGTGTAACAAACTAATTCTTGAAGCAAGTAGTCTTTATCACAAGAGCTAACTCTAAACTACTATATGGACTCTAGCAATCAATCTAACTACCTACTATATTTTTCTACCTATTAACAGACCTTAAAAAGAAGAGCCAAAAAAAGTAAATCCCTCTCGACAGAGAGGTGAGATACTGATCTGTGAACTTAGTTCACACTTCTCCATTCTGTGGCCAATGAATAAAACGTGTGCTCTGTCGATATAGAAAATAAAGATGACCCAGGGCTATTTTTAAAAGAAAAAAAATCCAGATAGAAAAGACCATCCTTGCCCTGTGGAGCACATAGAAAAGCAAGGTTTATAATCTCACCAACTTTCGTTTGGTGACCGCTTTTATCTGAAGACAGGAGGACAGAGAGAACCAATGCCATGGGCTTTCCTTTTTTTCCTTCTCTTTTATCCTTCTGACTGTTTCCTTGCATACTGACAGATCATCATATTCTTCCATTAAAGCTCTAATATAGGTAGCAATTGCCTCTATTTTTAGGACCATCATCACCTACAAACAGATAAAAATGTTAACTTGCTTATGTTATCTTTTTTCCAGTTCAAGGATATGAAGGAAGTTAATATTGAGGATTTTTTTTTTCTATTTTTCATAGAACAAGCCTAATTTATAAACAAATCAAACTGTCGGTTGCTTTTAACTCATTTAGATAGAAAACATTTTGAGGTGGTTGTTACTTTTTGATTTTTTTTTAAATCTCATCTGTAGAGAAATGCAAATCAAGACCACAATGAGATACCATTTCACACCAGTCAGAATGGCTGCGATCCAAAAGTCTACAAGCAATAAATGCTGGAGAGGGTGTGGAGAAAAGGGAACCCTCTTACACTGCTGGTGGGAATGCAAACTAGTACAGCCACTATGGAGAACAGTGTGGAGATTCCTTAAAAAACTGCAAATAGAACTGCCTTATGACCCAGCAATCCCACTGCTGGGCATACACACCAAGGAAACCAGAATTGAAAGAGACACATGTACCCCAATGTTCACTGCAGCACTGTTTATAATAGCCAGGACATGGAAACAACCTAGATGTCCATCAGCAGATGAATGGATAAGAAAGCTGTGGTACATATACACAATGGAGTATTACTCAGCCATCAAAAAGAATTCATTTGAATCTGTTCTAATGAGATGGATGAAACTGGAACCTATTATACAGAGTGAAGTAAGCCAGAAAGAAAAACACCAATACAGTATACTGACACATATATATGGAATTTAAAAAGATGGCAATGATGACCCTGTATGCGAGACAGCAAAAGAGACACAGATGTATAGAACGGACTTTTGGACTCTGTGGGAGAGGGAGAGGGTGGGATGATTTGGGAGAATGGCATTGAAACATGTATACTATCATGTAAGAATGAAGCACCAGCCTATGTTCGATACAGGATACAGGATGCTCAGAGCTGGTACATGGGGATGATCCAGAGAGAGGAAATGGGGTGGATGTGGGAGGGGGATTCAGGATTGGGATCTCATATACACCCATGGTGGATTCATGTCAATGTATGGCAAAACCAATATGGTATTGTAAAGTAAAATAAAGTAAAAATTAAAAAATAAATAAATAAATGCTATGTGGGGAAAAAAAAAATCTCATCTGTTACAAGTTCAAGGTAATCTTGAATTCCAAGTTTGATTCAGTAATCAACTGAATCAATTTTCAGTTGAAATTCTGAAGAACTGTATCAGTAAATGTTACCGATTATTTTTTTCCCTCTGTTGAACATGTGTTGTATTACATTTGAAGTTGAAATCTAGGGCATTTCATGTATGAAGTGCTAGAAATTATTTTGTAATCAACATATTTAAGTTTGTGTTTCCTAACTGTGCACTTATGTTTACATGCAGACTATAAAGTAGAGGACCTTCTAAGAAGGCGTTATAAGTAAATTTAACCTTGAAAAATGAATTGTCTCTTCAACTATGCTATATCCTCTTGTGAATATTTACAGAATTCATAGAAGAATTGCTAAAGAACATTCTGGAGAATCTAGGGAAATGTTTAAAGAAATACCCTTAACATTTAACATCGTCTATGTGATATGTATTGATTTTCTTAGCAGAAGTTTCATGAAGCCAAATTGCCTGTACATGTTTTCCAGCATGTAATTTTTGAAAAAGATGATCCCACTGGAAACAATGATAAATGAATTTGCCTATAATTCACCCTGGCCATAACCACTTAGTCTAGCCGCACTACTGTGAATGTTGGTACAAGGACTAGGAGATGGATACGAAAATCAAACCACAACCACCACAGCAACAGGCAGAAACAGACAAAGGACTCCTAAAATTAGATTCTTTCTTTCCCATGGGCAGAAAAATAATTGCTCACAAAGTTTGATTTAGAATTATGGAATGTTAGGGACTGCGCTGGTGGTCCAGTGGCTAAGACTCTGAGCTTCCAATGCAGGGAGCCTTCCCTGGTCAGGGAACTAGATCCTAGATCCCACATGCCACAACTAAGACCTGGCACAGCCAAATGAATAAATAAAAATAAATAAATACTAAAACAAAACAAACCTTGACTAAATACTTTTAAAAGAAATCATGGAATGTTACAGCTTATGGTAAATCTGAGGACCAAGCATATGAGTACAGCAAATAATTGTTAATACTACTCCCCACACTCTCCATTTTCCAACTCACCATCTCACCACTTGGGCCACTCTATGGGAGGCCCTCACTGCTTTGGGGCTGCCAAGCATGGAGTAACCAGAACTTTCAAACACTCATTTTGTTAAGATCAAAAGCCTTGAGCCAAGAGTAAGGCTAGAAAGATTGAAAAGACGTATCATCAGATAGGTACCTTCTCATCCCTTCCACAGCCCATCTAAAAGCCGTGTTTGACCTTTATTGTTTCTGTCGTTATCTCTGTGCACGTCTTCAGATTCCTCTCCAGAGGAAAAGACTATGAATTCCTCTTGTGAACCAGGCTCTCCAACCTGGAAGTGCTGGAGAGCTTCTCTCAATGTTCCTGCTCCACCCTCAGCTTTCATCAGTCCCTACACAGGTGCATCCCGGAGGATATTTCAGCCCAAGCACTGGCCTGCCTCAGCAATAGACTGCTGTTGCTTCTTGCAGTGGGAGTGCGGGTAGTCCTTGATTCTCCTAGTCCAGCCCCAAAGTTAGGTAGAGAGTCTATGCACCTCAGCCTTAGGAATGGGGCCCTTTCAGTGCTCCTGCCTCCATTCCCATGACAACCAGACATTCCCTAGTTTCCAAGGCTCCAAAGGTGACTCTCTGGTCTCCTGCCCTGACCCTTATCTTTCTTGTGAGCATCCAGGCTAAGTCTCTGTAGAAGCATTTTTGAAAGATTGTGAATTCTCTGTGTGAACCGAGCTCCCAGTTATCCTAAACTGATGTGCTAGCCCACACATGTCTTGTAGGTATTTATTGACATTTTAGCTGATTTCTTCTTAGTTGCTTCCCTGAAAGCCACCTCTTCCTCCATTGCTCTGCTAAAAGTAAAAGACTTTGTATATCCCATCCCTCCTCAAAGGGGCTTCCTGCTGTTGTTCAGTCACTAAGTCATGGCCAACCCTATGCAACCCCATGGACTGCAGCGCACCAGGCTCCATAACATCCAGTTACCTTAGCTGCCTTGTAACTTTGGTTCTCTGACAAGTTTAAGGAAAAATAGGCTCTTTTGGACTATCTGGATTCTTCTTCTTGCAAGTATAGAAGCAAGATTTTTTTTGTGGCTTTCTTTGTCATAAACAAAACTGAACTTCTAGTTTCCCATTAGTGTTTAAAACAAAACACACTTAAAAATTCTTTAAACCTAAAAAAGAAAATCTTAATAGTCTCAGTGAATTGAAAGAAAATGAGGACCAACTCTGCTCTTGCCTACAGCAATTTCTCTGGATTTCTCCTCTGAGGGTTGGGGAAAAACAGATATCGCCTTAAGCCAAATACCTGCTTGGTGAGCTCTGAAAGAATGGTGTAGGATGTGTTTTCTAAAGCTTCTCACTCATGGGGCTACAGAACACAGGGTCTTGGTCACCCAGTGTGACCCACTGATTGTTTATATTGCTCTATTTTTGGAGATGGAGCTTTTAGGAGGTAATTAGGGTTAGATTCAGAGAAGGCAATGACACCCCACTCCAGTACTCTTGCCTGGAAAATCCCATGGACAGAGGAGCCTGGTGGGCTGCAGTCCGTGGGGTCGCTAAGAGTCGGACACGACTGAGTCACTTTCACTTTTACGCATTGGAGAAGGAAATGGCAACCCACTCCAGTGTTCTTGCCTGAAGAATCCCAGGGCCGGGGGAGCCTAGTGGGCTGCCGTCTCTGGGGTCACACAGAGTCAGACACGACTGATGCGACTTAGCAGCAACAGCAGGAGCAGTAAGGTTAGATTAGGTTACGAGGGTGGGCTACTCATGATGGAATTAGTGCACTTACAGGAAGAGACACCAGAGAAGCTTGCTCCTCCCACTTCAAGCACACAAAAAAGAGGTAATGTGAGCACAGAGCAGATGGTAACCAAAGTCACTTCTATAGGATAAACAGCAAAGAGCGTGGCAACACATTCAAATGGCTCTGAATGAAACCGTTCTGTTTTTCCAGATAGAGTACCCTAGTGGGGACTTCCCTTTTCTGTATCTTTCCCTTGCATACCTGAAAGTGAAAGTGAAGTCGTGTCCGACTCTTTGCAACCCCGTGGACTGTAGCCCACCAGGCTCCTCCGTCCATGGGGTTCTCCAGGCAAGAATACTGGAGTGGGTTGCCATTTCCTTCTCCAGGGGATCTTCCCAATCCAGGGATCGAACCCAGGTCTCCCACATTGCGGGCAGACGCTTTAACCTCTGAGCCACCAGGGAAGTCCTGAAGGCCTTCTTTTTAATTTACTTCATTTATTTAACAAATATTTACTGTTTGCCACGTGCCATTTCATTCTAGCAATGGGAGGCAGAATTAAATAATATATGTGACAAACAAATAATATAGAGGGACTTCCCTAGCAGTCAAGGGGTTAGGACTCAATGCTTCCTCTGTAGGGGTCATGAGTTCAATCCCTGGTTGGGGAATAAGATCCCGCAAGCTGTGCAAAGCAGCCAAAACCAACCAAATAAGTGATATAGAATAAGGAAATTTATAAGTGCTACAGAAAAAAAGAAAATGGGACCCAGAAGTGGTATGGGTTGCTGCTGCTAAGTCACTTCAGTCCTGTCCGACTCTGTGTGACCCTATAGACGGCAGCCCACCAGGCTCCCCCATCCCTGGGATTCTCCAGGCAAGAACACCGGAGTGGGTTGCCATTTCCTTCTCCAATGCATGAAAGTGAAAAGTGAAAGGGAAGTTGCTCAGTGGTGTCCGACTCTTAGCGACCCCGTGGACTGCAGCCTACCAGGCTCCTCCGTCCATGGGATTTTCCAGGCAAGAGTACTGGAGTGGTAAGATACAATTTTAAGTAGGGTAATCAATATAGACTCCAGTGCAAAGGTGACTTCTGAGCGAAGAATTGGAGGAGGTAAGGGGGCTAACCCTGCAGATAAGCAAGGAAAGAATGTTCCTGGCAAAGGGAGCAGCCCACAGAAAGGCTCTCGGATGGGAATGTGCTCAGTGTGTTCCAAGAACAGTACAAAGACCAGCAAAGAGGAGAGTAGTGGGAGGGGATGTGAGAGAGGCAAGGGACAGAAGTGACAGGTCATAAAGCTACAAGTTGCAAGGCTTATCCAGATATGTTGTTTCTAAGCTCCATGCTGAATGCCTCTCCCATTGCTAGTCACAGTCTAAAAACCTTAAGATAAAGGCAGGTCTGTAATTTGGGTTCCTAACTGTGTAGAAATATATCAATATCATAAACAAAGAAACAGATGATCAATAAGTAAAATGATAAAAAGAAAATTCAGTCTCATTTGTAATCAACAAGATATAATTTTCTACTATCAACATAGATTACTTCTTTAAAATCTAGCTTGACATCCTATTATTTAGTGTTATCAAAGGTGAGGAAATAGAAATTCTCCTATCAGGTAACTGGAACATAAATAGATTACAGCTTTACTGAATGACAGTCTGCCAGTACATCAGCAGCTCCTTAACTTGCTTCTTCTAACCAGTTTTCTGAGTTAACCAGTACCCATCATTCTCTCTATAAAGCACAGTCTAGTACCATCTGCACAGTGAATGCTTCTATGGACTGCAGAGCTCTTCTGTTCATGGAATTCTCCAGGCATGAATACTGGAGTGGGTAACCATTCCCTTCCCCAAGGAATCTTCCTAACTCAAGGATCAAACCCAGGTCTTCTGCATTGCCGACAAACTCTTTACCATCTGAGCCTCCAGGGAAGCCCTTGAAGCTAGGGAGCTTCTCTAGAATTCACCTAAGTATTGCTGCTTTCTTGCTGTTTAGTAACCCAAAGGAGTTTATCAAGAGGATTATGTTTTTTCTAAACTTAATCATTTCAATTCTACTCATTATTTTGTTATTTAATAAATATATAATTTGATGGAATGAAAATGTTTTGTTTTTTCAATGGAAACCAAGTGTTTTGAAAAGATTCAATGAATATAAATTTTCAAAGAAGAAAATTGCTAACAAAAGTAGGTGAATCAAATGCAAAAGAATGCAAAAATTTTGAAAAGCTGCTTTCAAGTGTTTTAGGTTCTTTCTTCATTTTAAGCAAAGTGAAGCTAGAATCATAAATGATTTATTAATTACAGCTGTGATTTATGAAATAAAGGCTATTCAGAACAAGAAAACAAAACAGGTAAAACTTTGGCTCAAAACTGAAATGCTGGCACATGAAAATACATAAAGCAAGTAAAATGAATAAAGTATGTATATATTATTTTAATAAATTCACTGATTTCAACAACTTCTTTCAACTAGCCTATCACTTATACACAACACAGTTTCAAATGTATAGGTTAAAACCTTAAGCAATATGTTCACATTAGCTGTCTAATAATGAGAAAACATCAGACAAATCAAACTGAGGGACGTTCTACAAAATAGCTAACTTTGTACTCTTTGAAAGTGTCAAGGTCATGAGAAGCAATTTGGAAAAGATTAAGGAGACATAATAACTAAATGCAACATAGTTACATGGATTGCAATCTGGAACAATAAAAGGATGTTAATGCTGTAGTTCAACTTAATGTTTACCAATGGTGATTTCTTAGTATTGGTAAATGTACCATGGTTATATAAGACGTACATTAGGGAAAGCTAGCTGAAGAGAACTTTCTATACCATCTTTGCAACTCCTCTGTAAATCTAAAATTATTCACAATAAAACCCTGTTTTACTCATTTCTAGAAATTCTACTGCTGATAATTTATTCTAAGGAAATAAAGATATATGCAAAGATTAGCCATAAGATGGTAAATGAAAATACCTTAAATGTACAAAATAAATGATTGGTTAAATATAAATTATTATTACAATTAATAGCATATTTCCTAGCTATTAAAATGATATTTTAGAAGTATTTTTAATTATGTTGTTTTTGTTGTCTAGTCACCAAGTCATGTCTGACTCTTTGCAACCCCATGAACTGTAGCCTGCCAGGTTCCACTGTCCATGGGTTTCCCAGGCAAAAATACTGAAGTGAATTGGCATTTCCTTCTCCAGGGGATCTTCCTGATTCAGAAATTGAAACTGCCTCTCCTGCATTGCAGGTGGATTCTTTACCGCTGAGCCACTTCTAGTTATAAGGAAAAATATAATATTAAGTGAAAAATGAAGATTTTAAAATAAACTGTAGAGTATGAGCTTATTTGTATATCTGATTATATATACACCCCCACAGAATAACCACAGATACATACACACACATACACACATACACAGGGGATCGTAGCTGGATTTGAAGATCAATGTTGCTCTGTTTTCCCCAAATTTAAAAATGTATTGCATTTTATGATTTAACTATGTCCAGTGAACTTCAAGTTTTTGTTTTCTTCCATTTTTTTAATTCCCAGTGAGGAGAAAGTAGAACTTTCTATTTTTTTCTTTCTCTCCCTCCTTCCTTTCTGTCTCTCTCACTCTCTCCTTCCCTCTCTCCCTCCCTTCCTCTCTTCTTTTATCCCTCCCTCAACCCATCTATTGCTCTTCCTACCTTTTTAAGATAAATTACTGATATTATCTGTATCTTTAAAATTTCCAGAGAGAACCACATTTGCATACAATTAGTGGCTTTCTTCCATATGAGAGTACCAGAGCTCAAACCATTTTGCTCCAAGAGTCAAGATAATTGAAATCTGTGAGAATAGATGAGGATAACCCCAACAGAAGCCTAGTGACAAGAAAAGACAAAAATAAAAGTAAAGTCACCAGAGAGAGAGAAAAGGCTGGGACCAGATGACACGCCTGACAAAAGACAGATTCTCCACAGGTGAACCTGGCCCATATCAATCTTTCCACAGGCAGGCGGTGGCTCCCTGAAGTAATTATGTGAATGAATCCAAAACGCTAGAATATAAGGGCCTCAGGATAATCTTACCATGAAACACCATTGACCTAGTAGAGCACTAAAGGTGTTAGGGAGTAAGATGACCCTTCCTTGAATTCTGAAAGAGTCAGTAAACAGTAATCTACCCTGACCGATGCAGAAGCTATGGGGACATAAAGTTCATCATAAGCTTCCTCTCCTTAGACACCAGCCATTCTTAATGATTACCAGACTCCTGGTTGCCTCCAACTCTGGCTGCACCAATGTTGCAGAAGGTAGTGGCTTTTTAACAAGCAACCAGTGTCTATAAGATACAATTTTAAGTAGGGTAATCAATATAGACTCCAGTGCAAAGGTGACTTCTGAGCGAAGAATTGGAGGAGGTAAGGGGGCTAACCCTGCAGATAAGCAAGGAAAGAATGTTCCTGGCAAAGGGAGCAGCCCACAGAAAGGCTCTCGGATGGGAATGTGCTCAGTGTGTTCCAAGAACAGTACAAAGACCAGCAAAGAGGAGAGTAGTGGGAGGGGATGTGAGAGAGGCAAGGGACAGAAGTGACAGGTCATAAAGCTACAAGTTGCAAGGCTTATCCAGATATGTTGTTTCTAAGCTCCATGCTGAATGCCTCTCCCATTGCTAGTCACAGTCTAAAAACCTTAAGATAAAGGCAGGTCTGTAATTTGGGTTCCTAACTGTGTAGAAATATATCAATATCATAAACAAAGAAACAGATGATCAATAAGTAAAATGATAAAAAGAAAATTCAGTCTCATTTGTAATCAACAAGATATAATTTTCTACTATCAACATAGATTACTTCTTTAAAATCTAGCTTGACATCCTATTATTTAGTGTTATCAAAGGTGAGGAAATAGAAATTCTCCTATCAGGTAACTGGAACATAAATAGATTACAGCTTTACTGAATGACAGTCTGCCAGTACATCAGCAGCTCCTTAACTTGCTTCTTCTAACCAGTTTTCTGAGTTAACCAGTACCCATCATTCTCTCTATAAAGCACAGTCTAGTACCATCTGCACAGTGAATGCTTCTATGGACTGCAGAGCTCTTCTGTTCATGGAATTCTCCAGGCATGAATACTGGAGTGGGTAACCATTCCCTTCCCCAAGGAATCTTCCTAACTCAAGGATCAAACCCAGGTCTTCTGCATTGCCGACAAACTCTTTACCATCTGAGCCTCCAGGGAAGCCCTTGAAGCTAGGGAGCTTCTCTAGAATTCACCTAAGTATTGCTGCTTTCTTGCTGTTTAGTAACCCAAAGGAGTTTATCAAGAGGATTATGTTTTTTCTAAACTTAATCATTTCAATTCTACTCATTATTTTGTTATTTAATAAATATATAATTTGATGGAATGAAAATGTTTTGTTTTTTCAATGGAAACCAAGTGTTTTGAAAAGATTCAATGAATATAAATTTTCAAAGAAGAAAATTGCTAACAAAAGTAGGTGAATCAAATGCAAAAGAATGCAAAAATTTTGAAAAGCTGCTTTCAAGTGTTTTAGGTTCTTTCTTCATTTTAAGCAAAGTGAAGCTAGAATCATAAATGATTTATTAATTACAGCTGTGATTTATGAAATAAAGGCTATTCAGAACAAGAAAACAAAACAGGTAAAACTTTGGCTCAAAACTGAAATGCTGGCACATGAAAATACATAAAGCAAGTAAAATGAATAAAGTATGTATATATTATTTTAATAAATTCACTGATTTCAACAACTTCTTTCAACTAGCCTATCACTTATACACAACACAGTTTCAAATGTATAGGTTAAAACCTTAAGCAATATGTTCACATTAGCTGTCTAATAATGAGAAAACATCAGACAAATCAAACTGAGGGACGTTCTACAAAATAGCTAACTTTGTACTCTTTGAAAGTGTCAAGGTCATGAGAAGCAATTTGGAAAAGATTAAGGAGACATAATAACTAAATGCAACATAGTTACATGGATTGCAATCTGGAACAATAAAAGGATGTTAATGCTGTAGTTCAACTTAATGTTTACCAATGGTGATTTCTTAGTATTGGTAAATGTACCATGGTTATATAAGACGTACATTAGGGAAAGCTAGCTGAAGAGAACTTTCTATACCATCTTTGCAACTCCTCTGTAAATCTAAAATTATTCACAATAAAACCCTGTTTTACTCATTTCTAGAAATTCTACTGCTGATAATTTATTCTAAGGAAATAAAGATATATGCAAAGATTAGCCATAAGATGGTAAATGAAAATACCTTAAATGTACAAAATAAATGATTGGTTAAATATAAATTATTATTACAATTAATAGCATATTTCCTAGCTATTAAAATGATATTTTAGAAGTATTTTTAATTATGTTGTTTTTGTTGTCTAGTCACCAAGTCATGTCTGACTCTTTGCAACCCCATGAACTGTAGCCTGCCAGGTTCCACTGTCCATGGGTTTCCCAGGCAAAAATACTGAAGTGAATTGGCATTTCCTTCTCCAGGGGATCTTCCTGATTCAGAAATTGAAACTGCCTCTCCTGCATTGCAGGTGGATTCTTTACCGCTGAGCCACTTCTAGTTATAAGGAAAAATATAATATTAAGTGAAAAATGAAGATTTTAAAATAAACTGTAGAGTATGAGCTTATTTGTATATCTGATTATATATACACCCCCACAGAATAACCACAGATACATACACACACATACACACATACACAGGGGATCGTAGCTGGATTTGAAGATCAATGTTGCTCTGTTTTCCCCAAATTTAAAAATGTATTGCATTTTATGATTTAACTATGTCCAGTGAACTTCAAGTTTTTGTTTTCTTCCATTTTTTTAATTCCCAGTGAGGAGAAAGTAGAACTTTCTATTTTTTTCTTTCTCTCCCTCCTTCCTTTCTGTCTCTCTCACTCTCTCCTTCCCTCTCTCCCTCCCTTCCTCTCTTCTTTTATCCCTCCCTCAACCCATCTATTGCTCTTCCTACCTTTTTAAGATAAATTACTGATATTATCTGTATCTTTAAAATTTCCAGAGAGAACCACATTTGCATACAATTAGTGGCTTTCTTCCATATGAGAGTACCAGAGCTCAAACCATTTTGCTCCAAGAGTCAAGATAATTGAAATCTGTGAGAATAGATGAGGATAACCCCAACAGAAGCCTAGTGACAAGAAAAGACAAAAATAAAAGTAAAGTCACCAGAGAGAGAGAAAAGGCTGGGACCAGATGACACGCCTGACAAAAGACAGGTTCTCCACAGGTGAACCTGGCCCATATCAATCTTTCCACAGGCAGGCGGTGGCTCCCTGAAGTAATTATGTGAATGAATCCAAAACGCTAGAATATAAGGGCCTCAGGATAATCTTACCATGAAACACCATTGACCTAGTAGAGCACTAAAGGTGTTAGGGAGTAAGATGACCCTTCCTTGAATTCTGAAAGAGTCAGTAAACAGTAATCTACCCTGACCGATGCAGAAGCTATGGGGACATAAAGTTCATCATAAGCTTCCTCTCCTTAGACACCAGCCATTCTTAATGATTACCAGACTCCTGGTTGCCTCCAACTCTGGCTGCACCAATGTTGCAGAAGGTAGTGGCTTTTTAACAAGCAACCAGTGTCTGTGGGCAGTTTTGAAGTCCACCAGCACAAGGGGTGGTGTTGCCGGATTTAGCAACCTAAAATATAGGATTTCCAGTTAAATTTTAATTTCAGATGAACAATAAATAATATTTAGCACTAGATTTCCTAAATGTTACTTGGGACATATATATATATACACACACACGCACACACACACACATACAAATATATATAGTTGTTTATCTGAAACTTCATTTACTTAACTTTATTAAATTTTAAACTTTAAATTTCATTATATCCTGTATTTTATCTGATAACCCCATCAAAATGATAAGTCCAAATCCCCACGGTAACAAAATGGGCATATATTACTTCTCATTTTTCTAACTTAAAATATTGTGTGTGTGTTTGTTGCCCAGTCATGTCTGACTCTTTGTGATCCCATGGACCGCAACCCGCCAGGCTCTTCTGTCTGTGGAATTCTCCAGGCAAGAATACTAGAGTGGGTTGCCATTCCCTTCTCCAGGGGATCTTCTCGACCCAGGGTTGAACCCTGTCTCCTGCATTACAGGCAGATTCTTTACCTTCTGAGCCAGCAGGGAAACCCAACTTAAAATATTACTAAATAAAATAATATAATGGGAAACATTTTTGTTAGACCTCATAGTAGCTCTAATTCTTTGGTGGGTTGATATTAAAAAGAAGAGAAGAGGGGAGAAGACAGCTGACCTCAGGCACTCTTCTAGTAAGAGGTATCCCATTATCCTTGAGCTAGAGATCTCTACAGATTAAACAAGAAGTTTTAGCCGTGGGAATTATGTTCAGTCAGTTCAGTTTGTCAGTCGTGTCCAACTCTTTGCGACCCCATGAATCGCAGCACGCCAGGCCTCCCTGTCCATTACCAACTCCTGGAGTTCACTCAGACTCACGTCCATCAAGTCAGTGATGCCATCCAGCCATCTCATCCTCGGTCGTCCCCTTCTCCTCCTGCCCCCAATCCCTCCCAGCATCAGAGTCTTTTCCAATGAGTCAACTCTTCGCATGAGGTGGCCAAAGTACTGGAGTTTCAGCTTTAGCATCATTCCTTCCAAAGACATCCCAAGGCTGATCTCCTTCAGAATGGACTGGTTGGATCTCCTTGCAGTCCAAGGGACTCCAACACCACAGCCCTCCAACACCACAGTTCAAAAGCATCAATTCTTCGGCCCTCAGCCTTCTTCACAATCCAGCTCTCACATCCATACATGATCACTGGAAAACCATAGCCCTGACTAGATGAAATTATGTTAGGCATTGTTTAATTGTAAGAAATAGAATAGCAATAGAGCTGGCAAGAATAAAGGAACAAGCAGGACTGGCCTTTGGAATACAAAAGGCAGCTTGAAAAGAATTTATGGATTGAAATAAAAACCTTGGCCAATAAAAAATTAAATAAATAAAATTTCAAAACTAAAAATAATAAAGGGAGCTTTGGAGGTAGACAGGTATCAGGGAAAGAGATTAAATTTCTTGCTAACTTGCTATCTAATATAATAAGATGATATTTGATAGCTTGCTAACTTGCTATAGACAGCAAGTTAGCAAGCTATCAAATATAATACTTGGAAGCAAGGTTCACACCTCAGCTGTAATTGGGACATCCCAAATTGCATCTGCAAAAATCATTTGTCACCTTGGTAATAAAGAATAATGATTATTAAGTAACAAAAGAATTAAACTTTTAAAACCAGGAAGACAGGTGAGAAAACTGAAAGAAATCAGACAAGTTACTGATGTCAAATAAAGCAACTAAATGTAGAAAAAAAAAATATGTCATCATTAGCACCCCTGCCTTAAGGACATGGAAGAGCCTAATTCGAAGGCAGGAAGTACTTGACCTCCTGATACTTCCTGCTGAAGGGAAAGATGGTAAGCAAACTCAGGTCTCCCTGAAGCTGCAGGTGATAGTAGGGACATTATAATAGTTACCCTTGTGTTTCTACTGTCTAGGCCTTTGTCACCATATTAATCATTCACAATGAATGGGAAAAAATTGATATTACAACTATAGTCCTAACATAAGATATAGGTTAAACAAAGCTATTAATCTTTCTTTAGTAACAAAGCATACAGCCCTTTTGCACTAATCTACTTTGCAACTGTGATTTCATTTGCAATACAGTGATTGACTAAGGGCTTAATAAATGCTTTTTGATGGAAATGAAAATGTTTTAAGTAGTAAAAGAAGGGCCAGAAGGAGCTTGAAGAGAAAATTGCTACCCATATACAGACCAACTTGACAGAAAAAGTCAGCTGGGCAAATATTTGACTTACTGTACTTGTTTCTTTTCTTTTCTTTTAAATTGGAGGCTAATTACTTTACAATATTGTGGTGGTTTTTGCCATACATTCACATGAATCAGCCATAGGTGTACATGTGTTCCCCATCCTGAGCCTCCTTCCCACCTACCTCCCCATCCCATCTCTCAGGGTCATCCCAGTGCACCAGCCCTGAGCACCCTGTCTTATGCAGTGAACCTGAACTGGCGATCTATTTCACATATGATAATATACATGTTTCAATGCCATTCTCTCAAACCACCCCACCCTTGCCTTCTCCCACAGAATCCAAAAGTCTGTTCTTTACATTTGTGTCTCTTTTGCTGTCTCACATACAGGGTTATCGTTACCATCTTTCTAAATTCCATATATATGCGTTAATATACTGTTTGGTATTTTTCTTTCTGACTTGCTTCACTGTATAATAGGCTCCAGTTTCATCCACCTCATTAGAACTGATTCAAATGCATTATTTTTAATAGCTGAGTAATATTCCATTGTGTATATGTACCACAGCTTTCTTATCCATTTGTCTGCCAATGGACATCTAGGTTGCTTCCATGTCCTGGCTATTATAAACAGTGCTGCAGTGAACACTGGGGTACACATGTCTCTTTCAGTTCTGGTTTCCTTGGTGTGTATGCCCAGCGGTGGGATTGCTGGGTCTATTTCCAGTTTTTTAAGGAACTTCCGCGCTGTTCTTCATAGTGGCTGTACTAGTTTACATTCCCACCAACAGTGTAAGAGGGCTCCCTTTTCTTCACACCCTTTCCAGCATTTATTGCTTGTAGACTTTTTGATAGCAGCTATTCTGACTGGCATAAGATGGTACCTCATTGTGGTTTTGATTTGCATTTCTCTGATAATGAGTGATGTTGAGCATCTTTTCATGTGTTTGTTAGCCATCTGTATGTCTTCTTTGAGGAAATGTCCATTTAGTTCTTTGGCCCATTTTTTGATTGGATAGTTTATTTTTTTTGGAATTGAGCTGCAGGAGTTGCTTGTATATTTTTGAGATTATTTGTCAGTTGCTTTGTTTGCTATTATTTTCCCCCATTCTGAAGGCTGTCTTTTCATCTTGTTTATGCAATCCCTATCAAGCTACCAATGATAGTTGGTAGTTCAGAGAACTAGAATAAATAATTTCACAATTTGTATGGAAATACAAAAAACCTCGAATTGTCAAAGCAATCTTGAGAAAGAAGAATGGACCTGGAGGAGTCAACCTGCCTGACTTCAAGCTATACTACAAAGCGACAGTCATCAAGACAGTATGGTACTGGCACAAAGACAGAAACATAGATCAATGGAACAAAATAGAAAGCCCAGAGATAAATCCAAACACCTATGGACACCTTATCTTTGACAAAGGAAGCAAGAATATACAATGGAGAAAAGACAATATCTTTAACAAGTGGTGCTGGGAAAACTGGTCAATAACTTGTAAAAGAATGAAACTAGAACTCTTTCTAACACCATACACAAAAATAAACTCAAAATAGATTCAAGATCTAAATGTAAGGCCAGAAACTATAAAACTCCTAGAGGAGAACATAGGCAAAACATTCTCTTAACATAAATCATAGCAGGATCCTCTATGACCCACCTCCCAGAGTAATGGAAATAAAAGCAAAAATAAACAAATGGAACCTAATGAAACATACTGTACTTATTTCTATATGTTTTTGTCTCACAATAAGTTTTAAGAGGGCTTAGCTGGCCAAATGTGTTCTTGCTTGGTAGCCTATCAAAGAACACACAGGACATGGGAATGAGTTGTCCCTTTCTAGCTGTGCTGTGTTTTCTTCAGCAAGGGTGAGTGTCTTCTGGGATGGGTAAATACAATTAAACAATTACTAAGTCTCCACCTTACATTCTATATACAAATTATGTTTTTCATATTTGTTCCTTGGTACATGTCTGCTAAGAAATATTAAAAAGACTTTAAATCAACTGCTGAATTATTGAAATTAATTCACTCAAGCATTTCTCAGGTCCTACTATGTGCAAAGACTTTTGCTTTGTGTTAAAAAAATTTTTTTGATGGAACCAAGCAGTCCACCTACTAGGCAAATAACAGAAGTCTGTGAACATTGTCAAAGCAGTAAAATCTGGAAGCAACACCAAAATTTATCAGTAGTATAAAGTGAAAGTTAAGTCGCTCAGTTGTGTCTGGACTCTTTGTGACCCCATGGACTGTAGCCTACCAGGCTTTTCTGTCCATGGGATTTTCCAGGCAAGAGTACTGGAGTGGGTTGCCATTTTCTTCTCCAGGAGATCTTCCCGACCCAGGGATTGAGCCCGGGTCTCCCGCATTGTAGGCAGATGCTTTGTTCATACAAGGAAATATTATTCATCAATTAAATGAATGCGTGCAACCTGTACTCATCAGCATGGATGAATCACAAAATTATTTGGCTGAAATCATGGAAAAATGTGTGTAGTATGATTCAATTAGTATACCATTTAATGTTTGGGGAAACTAAACAGTATAATAATGTTGAAGTATAGATATCTGAGTGGTAAAATAACAAAATCAAAGGGAATAAAAATTTAAAATAGAAGCTACCTGTATTCCAGAGGTAAATATTTGGCAAGGTGCCTCTGAAGGGCTGATACTGTCCTGTTTCCTAGGGCTAGAGGAGAGATACTCATTTTACTATCATCTGAACTTTACAGATAGGTTTCATAT
>SJYT01084392.1:2882-25841 GCA_006410635.1 Cephalophus harveyi
CTGACCTGCCTCTTGAGAAATCTGTATGCAGGTCAGGAAGCAACAGTTAGAACTGGACATGGAACAACAGACTGGTTCCAAATAGGAAAAGGAGTACGTCAAGGCTGTATATTGTCACCCTGCTTATTTAACTTATATGAGAAACGCTGGACTGGATTAAACAGAAGCCGGAATCAGGATTGCCAGGAGAAATATCAATAACCTCAGATATGCAGATGACACCACCCTTATGGCAGAAAACAAAGAACTAAAGAGCCTCTTGATGAAAGTAAAAGACGAGAGTGAGAAAGTTGGCTTAAAGCTCAACATTCAGAAAACTAAGATCATGGCATCTGGTCCCATCATTTCATGGCAACTAGATGGGGACAGTGGAAACAGAGGCAGACTTTATTTTTTTTGGACTCCAAAATCACTACAGATGGTGACAGCTTGGAAGAAAAGTTATGACCAACCTATACAGCATATTAAAAAACAGAGACATTACTTTGCCAACAAAGGTCCATCTAGTCAAGGCTATGGTTTTCCCAGTAGTCATGTATGGAGTGAGAGTTGGACTATAAAGAAAGCTGAGCACTTAAGAATTGATGCTTTTTAACTGTGGTGTTGGAGAAGACTCTTGAGACTCTTGATTCAGGAAATCAGTCCTGAATATTCATTAGAAGAACTGATGTTGAAGCTGAAACTCCAATACTTTGGCCACCTGATGAGAAGAACTGACTCATTTGAAAAGACCCCGATGCTGGGAAAGATTGAGAGCAGGAAGAGACGGGGATGACAGAGGATGCGACGGTTGGATGGCATCACCGACTCAATGGACATGAGTTTGAGTAAACTCCAGGAGTTGATGATGGACAAGGAGGCCTGGCATGCTGCAGTCCATGGGGTTACAGAGTCAGATGCGACAGAGCGACTGAACTGAACTGAACTGAACAGAGTTTAAGCAAAACCATACCCTTGGGCCATTAGCTCTGGATTTAAAGAAAAAACGTTTTATGTGACTAAGAGGAAGGAATGTAGAAAAAAAAGTTTGTCGTTTTCTCCTCCTTGAGAGCCCCAGACTCCTTTCTGCTTCTCAAGGGCTCTGGACCCCTTCCTCCCTGAGGGCCCCAGACTCCTTATCAATCTACCTAAGAATTAATCTTTCACCCAAAATGTTGGACACGACTGAAGTTACTTAATATGCACGCATCCCTGAAATACCAGGAACACGCCTGTGAATGTAAGGGAGGAAAAAATTTTCCTCTACCCTTCTGTGCCTGTATGCTCAGTTATGTCTGACTCTTGTGACCCCATGGACTGTAACCCACCAGGCTCCTCTGTCCATGGGATTCTCCATGTAAGAATCCTGGAGTGGGTTGCCATTTCCTTCTCCAGAGGGTCTTCCCAACCCAGGGAGCAAACTTGCATCTCTGGAGTCTCCTACATTAGCAAGCAGATTCTTTAGCACTTTGTCACCTTGGAAGTCCACCCTTCTTTTGGCTTATTGATTAATTAAGACAGATTAACTTGGGAGGAATAAATTTAATTTCATACATATGAGAGCTTCACACAGACATGAGAGGGTCAAAGGCAGGAAGGCAATTAAAGCTTATAGGCCATCCTGAGCTAAGGAGATGGATTAGGCTCGAGGGTCTTCAAAGAGAAGGAAGACAACTCACAGAAAGATGGGAAGAGCAAATGTTTATCATGCTATGCAGAGACAAATGGGACACAGTAAGGAATTCAAATAAATGGATCCACTGAGCTCTCCCCAGCCCACCACACCTAGCCCACATTCTTTGTAGTGATCTCTTTCTGGACCAGACACTCTAACTTCTTTTAGGCAGTTTAAGGGTGGTAGAAAGGTCTTCCTGAGTCTTTGGGGCCCTGATTTTCTTCACCTGAAAATAATTCACATGCCAAACTGACGCATTTAAGGGAGACTTGTTCTGAGCCCCTTCCTGAACAAGCTGGACCAGGTCCTGCTTGCAGGAAGCTTACTTTCAAGGGGAGGGAAATCAACTATAAATAAGTAAACAAACTGGGAATTACAGATTAGAAGAAGTGCAATGAAATAGACAGTTTGCTGTGGAAAAGACTAATTGGAGCAGAAGTGGCTAACTTAGATGACAAGGGAGAAGTGTCAGACAAGGCTCTTCTGAGGAGTTCTACAAGTTACCTACAACATGACATTGCAGCCCCTGGAAAATCTGGGAAAAGAGTATTCCAGACAGAGAGGACTATAAGTGCAAAAGTCTTTGAGATAAGAAAGAGTTTGGCCCCCATTAAAGAAGGGAGAAACTTCCCTGGTGGTGGTACAGTGGATAGGATTCTGCCTGCCATTGCAGGGAACACGGGTTTGATCCCTGGTCTGGAAAGATTCCACGTGCCTCAGAGCAGCTAAGCCTGTCTGCCACAACTACTGAGCCTGCATGTTGCAACTACTGGAGCCCGGGCTCTGCAGTAAAAGAAATCACTGCAATGAGAAGCCTGTGCACTGCATTGAAGAGTAGCCCCAACTGGCTGCAACTAGAGAAGCCAACACACAGCAACGAAGACCCAACACAACCAGAAATAAATAAAATTAATTAATTAATTAATTAATTTTAAAAAGAAAAGGAAGGGAAAGGGCAGTGTACTATGGCAAAGCAGTAAACCAGAGGAATCCTGATCTTCAAAGAAACCAGAGAGGTGAACCAGTACGGTGGACACAGCTCACTGCTTCCCAGTACCTGTTTACCTACTCTCTCTTCTTCCATGTCATGTGGAGAGATATGTCCAGATAAAAACTTATCTCCTTGCGATCCCTGCAGCTAAAGTGGCCATTTGACCTTTCCTGGCCAATGAAAGTGGAGCCTGCTGTATGGATCTTCTGGGAAGGCTATTGTTTTCCTGGTGAAAAAGAGACTACCTCATATGGCAGGAACTATTAACCCTCTGCCATTTCCCCCTCCCTCCTTTATTTCTCCTTGAAAGGAGGACACAATTTCTGAAGAAGGAGCAATCACCTTGAGACCGTAATGACAAAAGCCACATATAAAGTTGGCAGACTAGGATGATAAGAAGGAGCTGGAGTCTTTTATGACTTCTTCAAGTAGTTGCACCAATCCTGAATATACTGCTTCTGGACCAATGAGGAAAATAAGCCCCTATTTGGCTAGCTGCTATGGTTGGGTTTATTTTATGTGAAGATCTTGACACAAGACTCATATCACATAAGGTCTTATCGGTCATTAATACTTTGCCAAACTTTATTCCTCATAACATAAAGAAGTAAGTGTATAAAAGTTGGAACTGGATAAATAGAACATTAGGATGAGGGGTGGAGTGGGAAGCCAAGTTACTAGATTTTTTTTTTTTTTTTTTTTGGCTGCACCTGATCTTAGTTGTGGCACACAGGATCTTTGTTGCAGCCTGCAGACTCTTTTCTTTTTTGTTGTTTTTAATTAGCTGTGGCATGCAGGATCTAGTTTCCTAACCAGGGATGGAACACAGGCCACTGGCATTGGGAGCATGGAGTCTTAACGACTGAACCACCAGGGAAGTCCCTGGATTCCTAATATTTGAATTCACTACTGTTAGCTCTCTCTTTTTTCCCATAATTCGTTGTGTCAGAAGTAGCCTACTTCCCTCTTCTCTTCCCCTATGGCAAGGAATTTCTTCATATCTTCCATGATATTTTCAGGAGAAACTTCACACCCACCAGTCCTGTTTCTTAAGAAGTTATTGCATGCTGAGGGAAACTGTAAAGCCCTTTTTCATGTGACAAAGCCTGGCTTTCAAGATTAGTCCTGTGCTACAGCCTCAGAAATCCCATTTGACTGTCACTACTTTGTTCTTTTTCATGTCTGTTCTTCCCTCTGAAACACTGAAACTATTATGGCCATGGATGGGGTGACCCAGAGCAGTAAGTGACACAGAATATAAAAAAACACCTCTAAAAATATTTCCAAAGTCCTGTCCTCATCATATTTCTTTTCCCCCTTTGGACTTATAATTTGGGCAAATTACTTAACTTCCCTATGCTTGTTTCCTTAACTGTAAAATGAGGAAACATGGTACTCAACATCATAGAGCTATGAGAATTAAAAATAACTTTTGCTAAATGTCTAACAAAAATTGTAATAATGGTGCCTACTCTTTCTTATGGTCTTTATACAGAGTACCACACTTAGCATTAGTAGTTCAGTTGTGTTTGATTCTTTGCAACTCCATGGACAATATCCCACCAGGCTCCTTTGTCCGTGGAATTCTCCAGACAAGAATACTGTAGTGGGTAACCGTTCCCTTCTCCAGCCAATCTTCCTGACCCAGGGGTCAAACCAGGTCTCCTGCACTGCAGGCGGATTCTTTAGAGTCTGAGCCACGAGGGAAGTCCCATCACCATACTTAATCATGACCCTAATCCCAAGAGACTCATGTGATTTTTCCCTGCTTTAGAGAGGATGATACAGACTCAAGAAGATTAAGTAATATGCCCAAGATCACACAGTATATCTAATAATTTGTAAGCGCAGATGTATTTGTTTCCCCAGGATGCTGTAACAAGTTACCACAAACTTAGTAGTATAAAAAAATCAGAAATTTATTTTCTTACAATCTGGAGACCAGAAGTCCTAATTTAGTTGCACTGTACCCAAAATCAAGTTGTCAACTGGGACTTCCTTGGTAATCAAGAGGATAAGAATCCGCCTTCCAAAGCCAAGGATGAGAGTTGGATCTCTGGTTGGGAAACCAAGATCCCACGGGCTGTGGGGCAACTAAGCCTATGCACCACAACTAGAGAAGACTCAGGACAGCCAAAACAAAAAACATCAAGGTGTCAGAGCCACGCTCTGCCTGGGGTTCGTGGGGACGATCCGCATTCTTTGCCTCGGGTGGCCACTGGCATCCTGTGGTTCACGGTCACAGCACTCCGCAGCACTCCAAAGGATCACATTGCTTTCCTCTTTTCTGTTTGTATCAATCCCCCTTCTGACTCTCTATTATAAGGACACTTGGGATTTCATTTAGTGCTGACCTATATAATTTTGGGATTACCCGATAGCTCAGTTGGTAAAGAGTCTGCCTGTGATTCAGAGACCCTGGTTGGATTCCTGGGTCGGGAAGATCCACTGGAGAAGGGATAGGCTACCCACTGCAGTGTTCTTGGGCTTCCCTCATGGCTCAGCTGGTAAAGAATCTGCCTGCAATGCAGGAGACCTGGATTCGATCCCTGGGATGGGAAGATCCCCTACAGAAGGGAAAGGCTACCCACTCCAGCATTCTGGACTAAAGAATTCCATGGACTGTATAGTCCATCAGTTCAGTTCAGTCACTCAGTCATGTCCGACTCTTTGCGACCCCATGAATCACAGCACACCAGGCCTCCCTGTCCATCACCATCTCCTGGAGTTCACTCAGACTCACGTTCATTGAGTCCGTGGTGCCATCCAGCCATCTCATCCTCTGTCGTCCCCTTCTCCTCCTGCCCCCAATCCTTCCCAGCATCAGAGTCTTTTCCAATGAGTCAACTCTTGAGGTGGCCAAAGTACTGGAGTTTCAGCTTTAGCATCATTCCTTCCAAAGAACACCCAGGGCTGATCTCCTTCAGAATTGACTGGTTGGATCTCCTTGCAGTCCAAGGGACTCTCAAGAATCTTCTCCAACACCACCATAGGGGTCACAAAGACTCGGACACTACTGAGTGACTTTCACTTTCTTTCTGTATAATCTAGGCTAACTTTATCACCTCTGTCGCGAGTGAAATGACAAAGAGACACAGACACAGACACACAAAGGACAGACATACACACAACTCCGGCCGGAGGAACAAATCTGCGCAAGCCCCCTTGCAGTTTATTTTTATAGTCCAGTTCTGGGAAGCAATCCAAGAAGCAAAGCACTGCATTCTTTTACCATATGAGTACAAAATTACGATTTCAGCACAGAGGGAGAAAGTGACCTTCACATGTTTACTAAGAAGCCTGTCCAGGACCCCAGCTTCCTCCTACTCATCAGGGAGGGTGTGATACTCCTCGTATGCGAGCGGGTCCTTAACCCTTAGGGGTTCGTGTACAGGCTTCTTGGCAGGAGGCCCCGTGTGCAGGCACGCTCCTGCTTCCCTATCTGATCCATTCTCAGGCCACTGTTGGTCTCCTACATCCTCAGTATCCTTAATTGCCTCTGTAAAGACCCTCTTTCCATATTAGGTAACATTTACAGGTTCCAGGGTTTAGGACCTGATACCCTTTGGGGGTCATTATTCAGTCTACAACACCAGGATTCAAATTTAGGTTTGTATGACCATAAGCTTAAATTCTAAACCATGCATTTGATCAGTAAATATTTATTACACACCTGATGTGTTAGTTGGTACTGTAGATATAATAATGAGCAAAACCAATGATGCAGGAACTTCCCTGGTGGCTCACTGGTTAAGAATGCGAGCTCCCAATGTGGGAGGCCTGGGTTTGATCCCTGGTCAGGGAACTAGATCCCATATGCTGAAACTAAGAGCGTGAATGTGACAGCGAACATCAAAGATCCTGTCTGCCACATCTAAGACTTGGCACAGCCAACTAAATATTTTAAAAAAGAAAAACAATCGGGAGCACTGTCCTCACGAATCTAGACAGATAGATACTGATGAAACATTAAAAATGTAATCACACAAATAAATGCCAAGTTGCAACTATGATTGACGTCATGAAGGGAGGTTCACGGTGCTCTGGGAATTTATGATAGGTGGAGACGGTCAAGTCTGGGAAAACTCCACTTTTAAGAAGCAGCACTTGAGATCTGAAGGAAGAATAGGAGCCAATTAGACATAAAATGGGGTAAAACAAAAAAATCCTATACAGTCCTGTTGGCAGGATGTCTGGCACATATAAGCGCTCAGTAAAGCAATTCTCTGTTCCCTCTCCCCTCATTTCCTTCTTGAACCTATAGTGCAGCCACGGTGCGATTCAAAGAGCTATAGAATTGCTATGGTGGGAGCCCTGCACATGTTTCTCTAGAGTCTTTCCGAGCAGCACTCTCTGCAACAGTCCATGCAATAGCTGTCTGCACAGGTTCATCCATAGCTGGACAATAAACAAATCAGCGATACAGCTTGCTTGCATGAGCAAGTCAGGGCCCAAGGATCAAACTTAATCCATTGTGTACATGTTCTCAACGCAATCAGTGTTCCAGGAAGAGACAGTACATGATTAAGGAGGATCAAAAAATCTTGAAAAATCATCCTCTAATAGAACATCTATTTTAAAAAGAAAAAAAAATAAAATAAAAAGAAGAAGAGGGTTTTGTTAACTCTTAGGCTTTTTATTAGACAAGTTGTTCAAAGATAATCTTTGCAAATGTTACTGTGTGGTATATGAAAGAGATTTCACAGAATGTTTCTTTGTATTTGAAAATAAATATTTTCCAAAAGTTTTCAAGGATATTCTGTTAGAGTTGTTATGAGGAAGAAACAAAATTAGTTTATTTAACAACTAGCTGAAAAACAAGAATTTTGTTTCCACATTTAAAATCAGTAACTTTTTTCTTTTTTGTGAGTTCCAGAGGGCCCATAAATAAACTTTCATCAATATTTATAGCTAAAGAAAAAACTTAGAAATATGAGTTTAGCACAAATCAAAACTACTGATGCTGCATGCTGCAACATGAAAACCTGATGTAGCCAAATAAATAGACAAATATTTTTCAAAAATCTGCAGACATAGGAGTGGTACAAGGCAGTTCCCTGGCAGTCCAGTGGTCAGGATTCCATGCTTTCCCTGCCAAGGGCCTGGTTCAGTCCCTGCTTTGGGATCTAAGATCTCCCAAGCCAGGGTACGGCCCCCCAAAAAAGTAACATAATAAAAAAAGACAAAAAAAAAGCTTTATAAGTTTGGGCTTCCCTGGTGGTTTAGTGGTTAAGACTTCACGCTTCCACTGCAGGGGGCACAGGTCCCCTGGTTGGGGGAACTAAAGGTCCCACATGTCACATAGTCTAATCACAAAACAAAAACACACATATTTATGCTCTGTATTTAATGATAAAATTTTAATGTTAAAATTTTATATATTTAAAGCATTAAAATTGAATACCCAGGTACTACTTGGATGTGAATTTTTCAAAGTGATTACCAGTAATTTGTCTATTTTCTCTGATGGCCCAGTGATTGAGAATCTGAGCTCCCAATGCAGGGAGCCTGCATTTGATCCCTGGTCAAGGAACTGGATCCTCCATGACACAGCTAAAGATCGCACATGTGGTAACTAAGATCCTGTGGGCCACAACTAAGACGCAGCACAGCCAAATAAATAAGTAAATGCCCAAAAAAAGGCCAAAAAACTACTATTCTCAGTTCAGTTCAGTCCAATCACTCAGTCATGTCCGACTTTTTGTGACCCCATGGACTGCAGCACACCAGGCCTCCCTGTCCATCACCAACTCCCCAAAATCCCAGAGTTTACCAACTTCCAGAGTTTACTCAAACTGATGTCCACTGAGTTGGTGATGCCATCCAACCCTCTCATCCTCCCCTTCTCCTCCTGCCTTCAATCTTTCCCAGCCATCCAACTGTCTCATCCTCTGTCATCCTCCCCTTCTCCTCCTGCCTTCAATCTTTCCCAGCATCAGGGTCTTTTCTAATGAGTCAGTTCTTCGTATCAGATGGCCAAAGTATTGGAGTTTCAGCTTCAGCATCAGTCCTTCCAATGAATATTCAGGACTGATTTCCTTTAGGATGGATTGGTTGGATCTCCTTACAGTCCAAGGGACTTTCAAGAGTCTTCTCCAACACCACAGTTCAAAAACATCAATTCTTTGGTGCTCAGCTTTCTTTCCAACTCTCATATCCATACATGACTACTGGAAAAACCATAGCCTTGACTAGAAGGACCTTTGTTGGCAAAGTAATGTCTGTGCTTTTTAATATGCTGGATGAAACACAAGTTGACTATGCTCAGTAGCAGTGCTGAAAGGAAGAGAACAGGAACTCTCTAGACAAATCTCCATAAATATGAGTTCCCATCTCAGTCTTTCCACTCTTTTATTTCTCCAGAGTATCTGTGCTTTGCAATTCTTATCAGTTAAAGGAGGGCATCTTCTGTATTGAATGCAATACCTTGTTTATTTAAAAATTAATGTGAATTTATAGTTGGGGAGGGGGAAGTTGTCCCCTCTCCCTATCTTAAATTCTCGTTGTTAGACTAATAATAAAATTGACACAAGACAGGTTAACAGGAGAAAAAGAAACAAATTTTAATTCGTATACATGTAAATGGGACCTACGTGTGTGCTCAGTCATGTCCAACTCTTTCAGACGCCATGGACTATAGCCTGCCAGGCTCCTCTGTCCATGGGATTTCCCAGGCGAGAATACTGGAGTGGGGTGCCATTTCCTGCTCCAGAGGAGCTTCCTGACCCAGGGATCATAGCCGTGTCTCCTGTGTCTCCTACACTGGCAGGCAGGTTCTTTACCACTGCATCACCTGCGAACCCCAAATGGGACCTAGCAAGCTAGTCACTCAGTCATGTCCTACCCTTTGCAACCCCAGGGGCTGTAGCCTGCCAGGCTCCTCTGTCCACAGAATTCTCCAGGCAAGAATACTGGAGTGGGTAGCCATTCCCTTTTCCAGGGGATCTTCCTAACCCAAGGACTGAACCCATGTCTCCTGCATTGTAGGCAGATTTTTTACAGTCTGAGCCACCAGGACCGAAATGAGAACTAAGAAGTGGCCAAAGCAGACAGCTTTTATATTTTTTAGACAAAGAAACAATGTTTGGTGAGTAATTGACAGGACAAAGAAACTTAGGTTTGGGGTCTTCAATTACTGGAGAATTTAAACAGAGTTTGGGCTTGGGGTAATGAATTAAAGACGTAACCAAGGTTTGTTTATTCCTACTTCCAGGCCCCTGTTCTTCCATCTGAAGTAAACACAAGACATGATTCCTCATTCACGTCAGCAAGTGTTTCCTGTCCTGGTTAAAGGTAGACTGCAGCACAAACTAGGGCTCACTCATGAGGCCCAGGACCCTGGGCATTTGTGCCCCTCCTTTCTCAGTCCAGGAGGTTTTATATGGGAGACATATAAAATCAAAACACCCTCCTGTTCACACACGGGCCTATTTGGGAAAATCGACAAATTACTGGTAATCACTCTGAGAAATTCACATCCAAGTAGTACCTGGGTATTTAATTTTAATGCTTTAAATATATAAATTTTTAACATTAAAATTTTATCATTAAATACAGAGCATAAATATGTGTGTTTTTGTTTTGTGATTAGACTATGTGACATGTGGGACCTTTAGTTCCCCCAACCAGGGAACCTGTGCCCCCTGCAGTGGAAGCGTGAAGTCTTAACCACTAAACCACCAGGGAAGCCCAAACTTATAAAGCTTTTTTTGGTCTTTTTTTATTTTATGTTACTTTTTTGGGGGGCCGTGCCCTGGCTTGTGAGATCTTAGATCCCAAAGCAGGGGGAACCAGGCACTTGGCAGGGAAAGCATGGAGTCCTGACCACTGGACTGCCAGGGAACTGCCTTGTACTGCTCCTATGTCTGCAGATTTTTAAAAAATATTTGTCTATTTATTTGGCTACATCAGGTTTTCATGTTGCAGCATGCAGGATCTTTAGTTGCAGCATGCAAACTCTTCATTGAGATATGTGGGATCTAGTTCCCTGACCAGGGTTCGAACCCCAGGCCCCGTGCATTGGGAGCATGGTGTCTTAGTCAGTGGACCATCAATCAAGGAAGTCCCATATCTGCAGATTTTTGAAATGTAAAGATAAATGGACAAATAGCTTCAAGGCTTCCCTGGTGGTGCTAGTGGTAAAGAATCCACATGCCAATGCAGGAGACATAAGAAACAAGAGATGCGGGTTTGATCCCTGGATCAGGAAGATGGCAACCTTCTCTAGCATGACAGAATCCCATGGACAGAGGAGCCTGGCAGGCTATAGTCCATGGGGGTCACAAAGAGTCGGACACAACTGAAGAGACGTAGCACGTATGCACAGTAAACGTTAATTGTCAGACCTAAATGGTGGTAAAATTCTAGATAAAAGTTACACTTTATACCCTCCACCACTAAGAAAGAGGGACAATGCATCATAGCCTCTTTGAGCTTTGCAGGAGGCATATATACAAGTGTAACTTGAATATACTCCTTTGACACGTTTCTTGATTAACTCACTATGCTGCCAGTTTTGAGTGTTGCCAGAATAACAAAGTGCTCTAAGTCAGGTCCAGGCTGTGCTGCAAGCTTGCCTACCTCTTGATCCATGTGTCCCTGGATATCCATTGCGTAAGACTTAGCCATGATGGGTAAAGAAGCTGTGTGGAGTTCACACAGCAAAACCCCAAGGGCTCTGGAGCAAGACTGCCTTCCATGGCAAAGAGCTCCTTGCTCTTAGAAAATTAGCTCCTGGCATGTTACTTGGTCCATGTAAATACCAAGTAGCTGACTATGGACAATCAAGTGACTAGGTGTCCAAAGAGAGATACATGAACTCTATTTGTGCCATTAAAATAGCATTTAATATACTCAAGGCACAACTTTAAAACGATCTTCCAAAATTCTATAAGATTAGTAACTCTTAGGCTTGCTCCTTGTGTCTCCTTACATATATGTCCCAAAGAGATATTTACGTCCACTGTTCATTTAATTCTTAAAGAAATGGGGTTCTCTGTTTCCTTTCCATGGTAGACATAGTTGTAATAATGAGAGAAGAATTCGGTGTGGGCAGGAGACAGACAGAGACCGCATCATGTAGAACTTCTCTGAAGAGGCCAAGGAGTTTAGATTTTATTCTAAGTGCAATGAGAAGCCTCGAGTGAGTTAATCAGGAGAGGACAGGATTTGATCTTCATTTCTAAAATATTACTCTGGCTACTATGAAGGAGAGTTGAGAAAGAGTGGTAGGTGGTAGAGGGGTATGATGAAGGCAGAATTTGTTATTGTTTAAGATAAGAGATGGAGTGTGTTTGTGTGCCAATGAGAATGATTCAGCACAAGTGCTATAAAGGGTTCCAGAAAATACCACTGTAGCATAAAATTTATTTAAGTTGAAAGCACTTTCGAGAATAGGCTTTTTTCTGAACACCCTTATCTGCTTGGAGGCAGAGCCCCCTACTCTGCAAATTCAATTACTATCAATCCTCTCCCAAGAAGTTTTTTGGAGTTTTATACCTGGAGAAGTTTGCCACAGATGTCTCAAAACTATCACGTTGTCCATCTATTCTCTTACGGGCCTGTTAATCTTTCCTAAAAGTCATCTGTTTTCCCTATAGTGCCCTTCTCTCCCTCCCCTTTGCCTATTAAAATAGTATAGAAGTCTCCAGATCTAACCACCTCCTTGGGGCACATTTTTCTGAGAAGTCTTGTTGTTGTTCAGTTGCTCAGTCATGTTCGATTCTTTGAGACCCCCATGGACTGCAGCACACCAGGCTTCCCTGCCTTTCACCATCTTACAAGTTTGCTCAAACTTATGTCCATTGAATCGGTGATGCCATCCAATTGTCTCTTCCTCTGTTGTCCCCTTCTCCTCCTGCCTTCAGTATTTCCCAGCATCAGGGACTTTTCTAATGAATCAGCTCTTCACATCAGGGGGCCAAAGAATTAGAGCTTCAGCATCAGTCCTCCAATGAATATTCAGGATTGATTTCCTTTAGGATTGACTAGTTTGATCTCCTTGCGGTCTAAGGGACTTTCAAGAGTTTTCTCCAGTGCCACAATTCTAAAGCATCAATTCTTTGGCAGTCAGCCTTCCTTACGGTCCATCTCTCACATCCATACGTGATTGCTGGATAACCATAGCTTTGACTATAACAACTTTTGGTGGCAAAGTGATGTCTCTGCTTTTTAACACACTGTCTAGGTTTGTCATAGCTTTTCTTCCGAGGAGCAAGAGTCTTTTAATTTCATGGCTGCAGTCATAGTCTGCAGTGATTTGGGAGCCCAAGAAAATAAAGTCTGTTACTGTTTCCATTTTTTCCCATATATTTGCCATTGAGTGATAGGATCGGATGCCATGATCTTAGTTTTTTGAGTGCTAAATTTTAAGCCAGCTTTTTCACTCTCCGCTTTCACCTTCATCAAGAGGCTTTTTAGTTCCTCTCTGCTTTTTGCCATAAGTGTGGTGTCATCTGCATATCTGAGGTTATTGATATTTCTCAGTCTGAGTAAATATATGTCTTTTCTCTTGCTAATCTGATTTTTATGTGTTTAACTTGCAGAATCCCATCACTAAACATAAAAAGAGTAGGGGGGGAAAAAAAGGTTTTCCTCTCTGATGGTTAAAAAATGCTTCAAAAGAGTGTCACAGGGATTTCCCTGGTGGTCCAGTGGCCAAGACTGCATGCTCCCAATTCACAGGGCCCAGGTTCAATCCCTGGTCAGGGAACTTGATCCCAAACATGCTGCAGTTAAGATTTTGCAAGTCACAACTGAAAAGATCTCACATGCCACAATGAAAACAGATCCTATGTGAGGCAACTAAGACCTGGCACAGCTAAATAAATAAATATACAACATAAACATATTTATTTGATACAGAAACAGAGTGTCACAGACCTTACCTCTAGGGCTCTGGCAGACTCGCCCTCCTGGACAGAGACCTACTTGCCATGAAGAGGGAATAATTGCCAAAGTGAAGTTCTTCAAAAAGCTAGAAGGGCAGGAAAAGAACAGGAGGAGATGGGATCCTGTGTCTAGTGGGGAAGTGGGAACAAGAGCTTCATACATAGAAACAGAAGAGGCAGTGAGCCTGCTGTCAGAGGCAGAGAGTTTGATCGGTTTGGTAGCTGGAAAATGAGGATCTTTCTTATGACTGCTGCTGTTTTTGTCAACGGAGACCGCTTCATCAGTGGGAGTGAGGGTCAGAAAGGAAGTATAGGCCCTCTGAAGACAGAAGACATGTAATACAGCCTCTTTTGGAAAGGGCGGGACAAGAAACAGCACTGGACATTTCTTCTCAGGGAGTGCCTAACGCCTATTTGAGATTTGTGTTCTCGGATTCAGTCTGCACACTTGAGGTTGTTTATTTGCTTTCAGGAATGCTCAGCTTCTTGGTGTAAGCACAGAGAAGCAGCAGAGCTTAATGAGAGCTGGATTGGAGACTTCCCTGGGGGTCCAGTGGCTAAGACTTTGGGCTCCCAATGGAGGGGGTTCAGGCTCAATCCCTGATCAGGGAACTAGACCCCACATGCCACAACTAAGACCCGGCACAGCCAAATAAATAGTAAGTAAATAAATACTAAAAAAAAAAAAAAAAAAGACCAGGACCTTCACCAGGTGAGTCCAATGGAAGGAGGGAGACTCAGAAGGATGACGACAGTGAAGAGTATGGAATCTGAGCTGGGTAAGGAGAGGAGGGATGAAAGAATCAGGTAAGTGATCAGAAATGGGAGAGTCAACTGACTGAAGGACCCCCCTCAAGCAATTGCTGTGATAGGTGAATTTAAGTGGGGAAATTAGCAGGAGGAGAGAGGTATCAGTAAGAGTGGGAGGCTCCAAGTAGAGGTTGGGACACGTTGCAGTTTCTGGGGATGTCAAGATCACAAACACAACCGTGGGAAAGGGGGTTACAAAGAACTGAGTAGAAGACCCACCTGTCATTTGGGGGCCTCATTCTAGTCTCATCTCTGCACACTGATATCCCATGTGTAACTATTTCCACCGTTGCACAATAGTGGTGGATTTGGCAGGTCTCAGGGGACAGCACCAATGTTTATGAAAGAACAATGATCTCTCAAAGGTTATCAATGGCAGGTAGGCTTAAGGCAGAGTAAATAGACTTGTAATTCACACTGGGGAAATCATGACAGAGTTCTGGCAGCCTTATAAAGTTCAAGAGAAAATCAAGAGTATAAATCAGGGACTTCCGTGGTGATTGATTCAGTGGTTTAGTCTCTGAGCTCCCAATGGTCAGGGAACTAGATCCCCCACGCCGCAAGTAAGAGTTCACATGCTACAGCTAAGGATCCCAAATGCCTCAACAAAGATCAAAGATCGTGTGTGCTGCAAATGAAACCCAGCCCAGTCAAATAAATGTGGAGCCCTGTACCAAGGTCACAGGATAAAAATCTCTGGAACTCACCAAGCTCCAGTAACAACTATCGCCATGAGCCTCCAGATCTAAACCGGCCAGGTCCCTGATCCCATATTAGGTAAAATACCTACCCTGTTACCCACCCTACAGTATCTTAACCAATCACCTAACGCCATCATTCCAGTAGGAATTTTCCCTATCTTGAGTTCCCATCACTTCATGGCAAATGGGTGGGGAAACAATGGAAACAGTGACAGACTTTATTTTCCTGGGCTCCAAAATCACTGCAGATGGTGACTGCAGCCATGAAATTAAAAGACGCTTGCTCCTTGGAAGAAAAGCTATGACCAACCTAGACAACATATTAAAAAGCAGAGACATTACTTTGCTGACAAAGGTCTGTCTAGTCAAAGCTATGGTTTTTCCAGTAGCATGTATGGACATGAGAGTTTGACCATAAAGAAGGTTGAGCATCGAAGAATTGATGTTTTTGAACTGTGGTATTGGAGAAGGCTCTTGAGAATCCCTTGGACTTCAAGGAGATCCAACCAGTCCATCCTAAAGGAAATCAGTCCTGAATATTCATTGGAAGGACTGATGCTGAAGCTGAAGCTCCAGTACTTTGGACACCTGATTTGAAGAGCTGACTCATTTGAAAAGACCCTGATGCTGGGAAAGATTGAAGGCAGGAGGAGAAGGGGATGACAGAGGATGAGATGGTTGGATGGTATCATTGACTCAATGGGCATCAGTTTGAGCAAGCTCCAGGAGATAGTGAAGGACAGAGAAACCTGGTGAGCTACAGTTCAGGGGGTCGCAAAGATTGGACAGGACTGACTGACTGAACAACAACAAGCCTGTGAAAGGGTTCAGCTCTCCCGTGAGCCAACCCGCTGTTCTAACAGCGGCTCCCACTCTAAAAAACTTTATTCTCCTTTCCTTCTGCCTCATGTCTGGAAATTATTTTCCAAACCACCTACAGACCACGACAATACATAAATATTAAAACATATGTTTATAAACCAATTTGTGGCCTGGAAGGCTGCTGCTAAGTTGCTGCTAAGTCGCTTCAGTCGTGTCAGACTCTGTGCGACCCCATAGACAGCAGCCCACCAGGCTCCCCCATCCCTGGGATTCTCCAGGCAAGAACACTGGAGTGGGTTGCCATTTCCTTCTCCGGCCCAGAAGGCTACAGACAATAAAAGTGACAAAAACAGGATAGTTTGAGTGCTTTTGCTTATGATGAAGTAAACTGCTCAGTAGAGGGAAAGGAACTGAATTAAACAAATTCCCTCTAATTTCTAGGGTCACAAGTTAAGAACAAATAACCCTGCACACTCTTCTGTTTACTCCCTCATCTCTCCATCTGTGTCTGTGCTCGGTCGAGTGTGACTCTTTGCAACCGCATGGACTGTAGCCCGCCAGGATCCTCTGTCCATGGAATTCTCCAGGCAAGAACACTGGAGTGGGTTGCCATTTCCTCCATACGGAGGATTTTTGCATGAAATGAATCAAGATTTAATGAATATCCACAGTAGCCTGAACAGGAAAACAAGTAACAATCAAACGAAGATGGAGATTATAGAAAATTGATTCTGAATCTTTTTTCCTCAGTACAAGGTTTACCCAAGTCACTGAATAACAGAAAACAATAAACAAATTAGATAGAAACAGCATTAAGTTCCAGGGCAGATAAATGCCACTCTCTTTCAAAGCCTGATTTAAAAATTGTATAGTCTGAACATTACATATACAGAATTTCTTATTTAAGATATTCAGTTCCAATTCAAGTCTCATTGATGAGGCAGGTCTATGTAGACCAGCTGATTTAATGTGTGTCTGGTTTAACAGCTTTACCATCTTGTTCAGCAATTTACTGATAGAGTTTTCTTCGGACCACAAACTTAGATAATTTCCCTATAGTGTGTTTTCTTTACTGGTCGTTGGATTTATAGATAACAACTTTCTGAAATTTCCACTACCGTGGCTGAATTATTCTTAGTAATTATTAACTTTTATACCCATCTGACCCTCTTTTCTTTGATTCAATCAATACCTTTTATCACCTTTAAAAATACAGAGCACTGAGTTAGGTTTACTATTTCAGCTCAGGGTAAATGTATTATATTTTTAAAGAATCTAGCCGGTAAAATTTCAGTTATCTTTCAAAATGCTGCTGCTGTGAAGACGCTTCAGTCGTGTCCGACTCTGTGCGACCCCATAGACGGCAGCCCACCAGGCTCCCCCGTCCCTGGGATTCTCCAGGCAAGAACCCTGGAGTGGGTTGCCATTTCCTTCTCCAATGCTACTAAAGTGTTATTCACTGCCCCATTGCTACAGCAGGCAAGTAGCTAGGTATGAGCAGAGAAAAGGGGGCAGGGACCAGATGGCAGGAAATTATATATCTTGCAAACAGCGGGGGTCCATAGACAGACAAAAGAAAGCAGGAACTTTCAGACTGATGGGAAACCACACATTCTGGGTGATAACGTCCCAGTGGCAGACAAAGAAGAGGGGGAAAGGCAGGAATCTCCTGCGTTCAAATGTAACCTTCCGCTCATTACGCTCTCACTCCCAGGTGGCACTAGAGGTAAGGAACCCGCCTGCCAATGCAGAAGACATAAGAGACACGGATTCCATCCCTAGGTAAGGAAGATCCCCTAGAGGAAGGCGTGGCAACCCACTCCAGTATTCTTTCCTGGAGAGTTCCATGGCCAGAGGAGCCTGGCAGGCTACAGTCCATAGAGTCCAAGAGTCGGACACGACTGATGTAACTTAGTAGTAAGGTTAGCCTTACAGATAAGAAATGCCCATCATGCACTGACTGATGCCGTGACACTTCTGATCTAAACTAAATAAGGACAAAAAATCCCTCCTCTCCTCTGGAAAATGGAGCTGGGATGAAAATCATGAAAGATGACTTCCAGACTCCTCCTTCCCTCGAGTCTGTTCCACCCCTTCATTCATATGCCCCTCATAACCAGCTTGGGGCTTCTCAGGTAGCAGTGGTAAAGAACACCCCTGCCAATGAAGGAGACTCAGATTCTATCCCTGGGGCGGGAAGATGCCCCGGAGAAGGAAATGGCAACCCACTCCTGTATTCTTGCCTAGGAAATCCCACAGACAGAGGAGCTTGGCGGGCTACAGTATATAGGGTCACAAAGAGTTGGACACAACTGAGCGACTAAATAACAGTGATATGACCTGCTTGCCAAAGAAACTCAAGGCTGCAGCTCTTCATCCGTCTGCCCACTCTTGCTCTGAGAGTGTATTCTTGCTTAAATAACTTTCACTTTACTTTTTTAACCTCTCTGTTTTCACAACAAAGAACCTTACATCCACCCAGAACACCATTATGAAGAAATACATTTAATCACCATTCTTTAAGCATTTATACTAGCAAAAAAAATTACAATGAGGAACTTCCTGATGGCCCAATGGTAAGAGACTGCCTTCCAACACAGGGGATAAAAGTTTGATCCCTGGTCAGGGAACTAGATCCTACATGCCTCACCTAAGAGTTCACATGATGCAAATAAAATATCATGCATGCTGCAACTTAAGACCTGACACAGCCAAAAATAAATAATTTTTTAATTACTATGAAAAAGCTGAAAACTAAAGGAAAGACATGATCCCTTAGCATTAGGTGTGATTTCCAAATAAGGAGATAAGTAAAACCTGCCAGCAAGAGTTAATTTGCTCATACTACAAACAAAGAAACTTCTTAAAAAAAAATAATAATAATAAATAAGGAAACTTCTGAGAGTAACTAGGGCTTGGATAAGTAATTCTAAGCTGAGGATTAAAATGAAACAAAGGGCAAAACAGAGGCCTTCCTAAGGAGGAATAACCAGGATCTTCACAACAATGTGTAATTTGGTTGGTGGGGGGAGTATATTAACAATTAATAATATTAATATGTATTAATTCCCAAAGACACATTTAAACAGTAATTGATTAGATTTTTGTTCAGTTATTTCAAATAACATTAAAGGAAAGCATGAAGTTTAAAAATTATTTTTAAAAGTCAAAATGACTTCAAGCCTGAAAAAAAAAAAACTAGAAACAAATATTCAGTTGCTTGATCTAGTTGTGCTGGGCCTAATGGCCAGCAAGTACAGGGTAAGAAACCCCAGGCCAGCCTGACTTTAAATGCTGCTTGTGTTTCACTCAAACATGCCAGGCACACCCCACCTCAGGGCCTTTGCACTTACAGATAGGCACTGACTTGCAGTATAAACATATTTCTTCCTGTAGATCCTGACATAAAATATTTTAAAGACACTATATGACATCAAGCTGCTTCCACTTCTGTACATTCTCTTGCCTGAGGTTTCCTAAACCCAGGAACAGAAGTATATTATATTTCTATATAATGAAATTAATTGATAAAGTAGTTGTATTTTTTAAACTAGATGATTTTGTCTTTCCATCGTCTTTCACAGTTTATATATTACTCTGGCTTTATTTGAGTATATCACACATTTTAGATTTCATGCAAAAATGTGAAAGAAAGAGAATTCCATGGTGGTCCATTGGCTAAGACTCCATGTTTCCAGTGCAAGGGGTTCTGAGTTCAATCCCTGGTCAAGGAACTAGATCTCATATGCCAGAACTAAAGATCCTGCGTGCTATGACTAAGACCTGGCACAGCCAAATAAATAGATAATTTTTTTTTAATGTGAAAGAAAAATAATAATGTGTTGGAGTGGTATTTTCCTCACAGTCTTTAATTAAAAAGAAGATAAAGAGTTTGGTTAGATGTACTCAGCTTGTGATTGTGAGAGAACTCAAGGTATCAATGTGTAACAGGAAGGTGGATAAAAGGTATAAAGTTCAGGAGAAAGATCAAGATCAGAGCAGTACATTTGTGAGTCACTCTGCTATAGACTGAATATCCCCATATTCATATCTGGAGGAGGAAATGGCAACCCATTCCAGTTTTCTTGCCTGGAGAATCCCATGGACAGAGGAGCCTGGTGGGCTGTAGTCCATGGGGTTGCAAAGAATTGGACTTGACTGAGTGAGCTCGTTCAGTTCAGTTCAGTTCAGACGCTCAGTCGTGTCCGACTCTTTGCAACCCCATGAATCGCAGCACGCCAGGCCTCCCTGTCCATCACCATCTCTCGGAGTTCACTCAGACTCACGTCCATCGAGTCCGTGATGCTATCCAGCCATCTCATCTTCGGTCGTCCCCTTCTCCTCCTGCCCCCAATCCCTCCCAGCATCAGAGTCTTCTCCAGTGAGTCAACTCTTCGCATGAGGTGGCCAAAGTACTGGAGTTTCAGCTTTTTAGCATCAGTCCTTCCAAAGAAATCCCAGGGTTGATCTCCTTCAGAATGGACTGGTTGGATCTCCTTACCATGATGCCATCCAGCCATCTCATCCTCGGTCGTCCCCTTCTCCTCCTGCCCCCAATCCCTCCCAGCATCAGAGTCCTTTCCAATGAGTCAACTCTTCGCATGAGGTGGCCAAAGTACTGGAGTTTCAGCTCTTTAGCATCATTCCTTCCAAAGAAATCCCAGGGTTGATCTCCTTCAGAATGGACTGGTTGGATCTCCTTGCAGTCCAAGGGACTCTCAAGAGTCTTCTCCAACACCACACTTCAAAAGCATCAATTCTTCGGCGCTCAGCCTTCTTCACAGTCCAACTCTCACATCCATACATGACCACAGGAAAAACCATAGCCTTGACTAGACTCGTACCCATGCAAATTCATATGTCATGGTATTTGGAGCTGGGGCCTTAGAGATGCAATTACATCCTGAGGACAGAGTCCTCCTGAGTGGGATTTGTGCCCTTATAAGAGGGTCTGTAGTTGGGCTGTTGACAAATACCCCAAAATGGGGAAAGGAGCTTTGGAACTGAGCGGACGTGGAAAGAGTTTTGAGGTACATGCTAGAAAAAGCTAAATGGGGGCTTCCTTGGTGGTCCAATGGTTAAGAATCTGCCTCCCAATTCAGGGGCTGCGGGTTCCATCCCTGGTTGGGGAACTAAGATCCTACATGCCACAGGCAACTGAGCCCATGCTCCACTATTAGAGAAGCCTACCTGCTACAACAAAGAGCCCCATGTGGACAGTGAAGACCCAACACAGCCACAAAACAGAGACAACAACAAAGAAATCCTTCATATTGCTCTGAGTGAATCATTGAAGGTAATTCTGATGAGGACCCAGAAAGAAAAGAGGGGAGCTATAGAGAAAACCTGTCTTCCTAAGAATACCTCAATAATCCTGACCAGAATGCTGGTAGAAATGTTGAAATGCAGCATCACCCTGAGGGGCTCCTGGGAATGGTAGCCTTTCTACATACTCCATGTCTTGCTTGTAGAAAACAGGCTTCAGCCTCCATCACTTTGCCTGAGTTCCAAAGAGCAGGCTCAAACAATTGCTAATCAGGGACGGAGGGGATGCTGAGATAAGGGAGGAGAGGTCAAGAAACAATAATGCACCCTTGGAGCAAGGGCCGAGTTCTGCCTCAAGTTCAGTTCAGTCGCTAAGTGAACTGAAGTGTCCAACTGTTTGCAACCCCATAGACTGTAGCACACCAAGCTTCCCTGTCCGTCACCAACTCCCAGAGCTTGCTCAAACTCGTGTCCATCAAGTCAATGATACCATCCAACCATCTCATCCTCTGTTTGTCCCCTCGTCCTCCTGCCTTCAATCTTTCGCAGCATCAGGGTCTTTTCCAGTGAGTCAGTTCTTCGCATCAAGTGGCCAAAGTATTGGAGTTTCAACTTCAGTGTAAGTCCTTCCAATGAATATTTAGGACTGATTTTCTTTAGGATTGACTGGTTTGATCTCCTTGCAGTCCAAGGGATGGCTCAAGAGTCTTCTCCAACACCACAGTTCAAAAGCATCAATTCTTCGGCGCTCAGCTTTCTTTATAGTCCAACTCTCACACCCATACACGACCACTGGAAAAACCACAGCTTTGACTAGATGGACCTTTGTTGGCAAAGTGATGTCTCTGCTTTTTAATATGCTGTCTAGGTCTGTCATAGCTTTTCTTCCAAGGAGCAAGTGTCTTTTAATTTCATGGCTGCAGTCACCATCTGCAGTGATTTTGGAGCCCCCCCAGAAATAAAATCTCTCACTTTTTCCATTGTTTCCCCATCTATTTGTCATGAAGTGATGGGACCAGATGCCATGATTTTAGTTTTCTGAATGTTGAGTTTTAAGCCAATTTTTTCACTCTCCTCTTTCACTTTCAGCAAGAGGCTCTTCAGTTCTTCTGCCATAAGGGTAGCTCAAGGGATATACTTAATACGCTTTCTGCCTCAAGGGATACACTTAATATCTTTGATCTCCTCTACTAAAAACCCCAACAAATGGAAGATTCTAATCACCTGACATCATCAGGTGGGACTCTCAAGAGTCTTCTCCAACACCACAGTTTAAAAGCATTCATCAATTCATCTTGTCAGCTACAAACCGGCACTTGCCAATAGCATTTGCCAGCGATTGAACAGCAACAAGGGCATTTGCCATCTGCTTGTGCTGCTGCAGCTGCTGACCTTTGAAATTTCCTGAAGGGATTTCAGTGTAGAAAGTGAGGTACTCTGTGCTCCAGGGAAGCTGGTAGAACAGGTCTTTCAGTTCAGTTCAGTTCAGTTCAGTCACTCAGTCGTGTCTGACTCTTTGCGACCCCATGAACCGCAGCACGCCAGGCTTCCCTGTTCATCACCATCTCTCGGAGTTCACTCAGACTCACATCCATCGAGTCAGTGATGCCATCCAGCCATCTCATCTTCGGTTGTCCCCTTCTCCTCCTGCCCCCAATCCCTCCCAGCATCAGAGTCTTTTCCAATGAGTCAACTCTTCGCATGAGGTGGCCAAAGTACTGCAGTTTCAGCTTTAGCATCATTCCTTCCAAAGAAATCCCAGGGCTGATCTCCTTCAGAATGGACTGGTTGGATCTCCTTGCAGTCCAAGGGACTCTCAAGAGTCTT
>SJYT01084392.1:26782-57835 GCA_006410635.1 Cephalophus harveyi
TTCACAGCATCATCTTTCAGGATTTGAAACAGCTCAACTGGAATTCCATCACCTCCACTAGCTTTGTTCGTAGTGATGCTTTCTAAGGCCCACTTGACTTCACATTCCAAGATGTCTGGCTCTAGATGAGTGATCACATCATCATGATTATCTGGGTCGTGAAGATCTTTTTTGTACAGTTCTTCTGTGTATTCTTGCCACCTCTTCTTAATATCTTCTGCTTCTGTTAGGTCCATACCATTTCTGTCCTTTATCGAGCCCATCCTTGCATGAAATGTTCCCTTGGTATCTCTAATTTTCTTGAAGAGATCTCTAGTCTTTCCCATTCTGTTGTTTTCCTCTATTTCTTTGCATTGATCACTGAAGAAGGCTTTCTTATCTCTTCTTGCTATTCTTTGGAACTCTGCATTCAGGTGCTTATATCTTTCCTTTTCTCCTTTGCTTTTCGCCTCTCTTCTTTTCACAGCTATTTGTAAGGCCTCCCCAGACAGCCATTTTGCTTTTTTGCATTTCTTTCCCATGGGGATGGTCTTGATCCCTGTCTCCCGTACAATGTAACGAACCTCATTCCATAGTTCATCAGGCACTCTATCTAACAGATCTAGGCCCTTAAATCTATTCCTCACTTCCACTGTATAATCATAAGGGATTTGATTTAGGTCATACCTAATGGTCTAGTGGTTTTCCCTACATAGTTAGATATTTTCAGGAACTGATTTCATGATCCCAATTCTTGGATCTCCTCATACCTAGAAAAGCACTAAATCCCTTCTTAGTGACATCAGCTTCTGACTAGCAGAAAACCTTTGATAAATGAGTGCCTGATTGCACTGAACTCCCCCTTTACCAAAACCACCTTCCCCTACTGCCTCTTTGGAACAGTTCCTAGGAGCTATCGGAGGCACTGTCTCCCAGGCTGCAGGCCTCATTTTGCCCTAAATAAGACTTAATTTACAACTCTCAAGTTGTGCATCTTTTTAGTCGACAATCCCATGACCCAAAATCTGAGATTCAGTTCAGTACTGGAGCACAGAGGCTGTGTCTGGCATCCAGATGGATGTTGAAGGCCATTCTGTTGAGGTCTTGATGCCAAAAGCTCAGCTTCTCTGTACAGCAGTGCTAAATCAAATCTCAGAGACAGAGATTTGGGTGAAACAGAAAAACATAGCTTTTTTTTTTTTTGCTTTGCCAGGCAAAGGGAGCCACAGTGGGATCCAGCTCTCAAAAGCTGTGTGTCCCAACCTGGAGGATTTGATGAGAAGTTTTATAGCAATAGTTCAAGGGTGGGGTTGCTCACATAATTAGGGTGTGCAGCATCTCACATGGTTGGTCTCCTAATCTTAATGAGCTTCTCTTGTCTCTTTTGACATCAAGGCTGTATATATTAAATATGCTTATTTAACTCATATGCAGAGTACATCATGAGAAATGCTGGTCTGGATGAAGAACAAGCTGGAATCAAGATTGCTGGGAGAAATATCAATAACCTCAGATATGCAGATGACACCACCTTTATGGCAGAAAGTGAAGAGGAATAAAAAGCCTCTTGATGAAAGTGAAAGAGGAGAGTGAAAAAAATTGGCTTAAAACTCAACATTCAGAAAACTAAGCTTATGGCATCCGGTCCCATCACTTCATGGCAGATAGATGGGGAAACACTGGAAACAGGGACAGACTTTATTTTCTTGGGCTCCAAAATCACTGCAGATGGTGATTGCAGCCAGGAAATTAAAAGATGCTTACTCCTTGGAAGAAAAGTTATGACTAACCTAGATAGTATATTAAAAAGCAGTGACATTACTTTGCCAACAAAGGTCCGTCTAGTCAAAGCTATGGTTTTTCAAGTAGTCATATATGGATATGAGAGTTGGACTATAAAGAAAGCTGAGCACTGACGAATTGATGCTTTTGAACTGTGGTGTTGGAGAAGACTCTTGAGAGTCCCTTGGACTTCAAGGAGATCCAACCAGTCCATCCTAATGGAAATCAGTTCTGAATATTCATTGGAAGGACTGATGTTGAAGCTGAAATTCCAGTACTTTGGCCACCTGATGTGAGGAGCTGACTCATTAGAAAAGATCCTGATGCTGGGAAGGATTGAAGGCAGGAGGAGAAGGGGACAACAGAGGATGAGATGGTTGGATGGCATCACCAACTCAATGGACGTGACTTTGAGTGAACTCCGGGAGTTGGTGATGGACAGGGAGGACTGGTGTGCTACAGTCTATGGGGTCACAAAGGGTCAGACATGACTAAGCAACTGAACCAAACTGAACTTATCTCTTTTATCTTGCCTAAGGTGGTTTCTTGTCTCCTCCCTTGATTAGCAACTGTTGAAATCTGCTCTTTGGAACTCAGGGAAAGTCCTGGATGCTGAAGTCTTTCTTACCAGAAATGGGAGACAAAAAAGTCCTTCACTGCCCAGAAGTCCCACAAGAATTCACTTGGTTTCAGTCTCAGGGAGAAATGAAGAATATATTATTGGAAACTGTTATTAAGTGGCAAAAAAAAACTTAGCCAAATTATGTTCAAGTTCTAGTGTTTTGCAGAAAATAGAACTTGCAAGCAGTGAAACTGGATATTTAGCTGAAGCTATTACTAAGCAAGGTGTTAAGGAGTGACCTGGATGTTCCTACCAGCTTTACTGTGAAGAAACAGATTTTCACATATTGAAGTGAAGTCATTCTGGGGAAGTCATTCTGACTTATACATAAGTTAACTTGAATTTTTTTTTTTCTTATCAAATTAGACAAGGAATTTTTATGCTTATACCAAATGAGTCATCCAAAATAACATAATATAATGACGTTTTAAGACTTACAAAATAATTTACAGTACTGTCAACACAATTCAGTAGGAAATGTGAAAACACACCATATCTGACTAGGTCAAACATCTGCTATTTTGGTAAAGTGCCCACATTGAAAGCAGTTTAAAAAGCAGCCTCTGTTTTTCTAAAGTAAAGTGCATGCATGATAAGTTGCTTCAGTCACGTCCAACCCTTTGCAACCCTGTGGACTGTGGCCCGCCAGGCTCCTCTGTCCATGGAATTCTCCAGGGAAGAATTCTGGAGTGTTTTGTAATGCCCTTATCCAGGAGATCTTCCTAAACCAGGGACCAAACCCTTATATCTCCTGCATTGGCTGGCGGGTTCTTTACCACTAGTGCCACCTGGGAAGCCCAAAGAAAAGTAGTGACAGTGAAGAGCTCATCATATTCTTTGACTATTACGCTGCTTTCATACAAATTCAGGAGAATGATACCCTGAACACAAGTTATTTCACATTAGTGAACAAATCTAAAATTTTAATGAAGTGTTGACTTTTGGCCAGAAGATAAACTGTCTAACCTCTAAAACTCTAATTCTGAAAATGGCTCTATGACTTGTCTTTAAGTTTAAAAAAAATGTATGAAAAGTATGAAATACACTTGTATTTATGTCTGAATTAAGGAACTAATGAGAAACTACTTAGCACAGGGAGCTCTCCTCAAAGCTTCGTGGTGACCTAGATGGGAAGGAAAGCTAAAAAAGAGGGGATGGTGTAGGCATGCATTCTTAGCAGTATCCAACTTTTTGCAGCCTCATGGATTGTAGCCTGCCAGGCTCCTCTTTCCTATCCATGTCTTACATGTATATATACACGTAACCGACTCACTTTGCTGTTACAGTAGAAACTAACACACCATTGTAAAGCAACTCTACCCTATAAAAATTAATTCAACTCCAATTTTATGCTAATTAAAATAGCCTGTTCAAGCATACATTGTACATCTTCTTTAATTCTTAAAGAAAAGGGCACACTTGCCAGAAGTAAAGAATGTCTGTCTTAAAAATAAAAATGAAATGTCTCCCTGGAATGCCAGTACTGGTACTCCTTCTATGTAAGACTCCCTTCCCAGGTACTAAGGCCATACTGACTCACTATGGACGTGCTGATCTGTTTTTTTGAAATCTTGAAGGACTATATTCCTGACATGTTTGATGTTCTTTGTTCTGACAAGGCATAAAACTGTCCTGTAAACCATGCTTCTCCAGAGTAGTTCCTCAGAGTTATCTGAGAATCTGTCGTGGGGGCTGTGGACCTCAGTTTGGTGCAAATAAAATTCTTTTCTATTCCAATGATAGTTTGCTTATTGATTATTTTTATTGACAAGAAAAATGCAAAAGGAGAGAAATGACTTATTGATGTTACCGATCATCAAAAATGAAGTAGGATTTCCATGGTGGTTCAGCGGTTAGGAATCAACCTTGCCAGTGTAGGGGACAAGATTTCAGTACTTGGTCCGGGAAGATAGATCCCACGTGCCACAGAGCAACTAAACCCACGTGCCACAACTTCTGAGTCTGCTCGCTCAGGTATGATTCCTCCTGACGCAAATTGCTCTCCAGCGGTGAGCCTGTGAAACCAACATGCTATGTGCTGCAAAATACAATGATGGGGCAGACATAGGATACGCAGTCCCATTCCAAAGGGGAAAAATAGGAGCGAAGAAAGAACAGGTCCCAGGTAAATGCTCGACAATAAGAGAAGCCACCACAGTGAGACACCTGGGCAACTAGAGAAAGCTCGTGGGCAACTAGAGAAAGCTCGTGGGCAGCAGCGAAGACCCAGAGCTGCCAAATAAATAAATAAATAAATTTTTTTTAATTAAAAAAAAAAAGTAGAACATGAAGACTTGGAAAAGTCTCACCCTATTTATGTTAGGAAAAATGAGAAAGCAAAATTGTAACAGAAGGCTAAATGTGTGCCCAAGTGATCGTTTTCTAAGGCGACTGGTATCGATCAACCATCTCACCAGAAGTTATTCTCGAAGAGAGCCGAAGAACGAGCCTGAAGGCAGTTCAGAGATCTTTAGGGCTGCCGGAACTCTCAGAAGCCCAGAGTACAAAGGCTCTGGAGGTGGAGCAATTTCAAAAGGGAGGGCATCTTGCACCTACAGAACCTTGGCATGCCCTGCCCAGCATGGCCTCACATCTTAGGTTCACTGCTTGTACTTTGGTGCCATGCTCTTTGGGCACACTGGGTGTGGGTTCCAGCTGGCTGGGGTAGCTGCCACTCCAAAGGTAGCAAGCCCTGGCAACAGCAGTGCAGCACTTTCCTCATCAGCAAACAGAGTGCAAGAGCCCAGGGGCACGGCTGCCTCCACCTAGGTTTCAAAGGGCAGGGCCACCGCAGGGAGCCCTCCTTAGGGTCCAGTGGAGCGAGGGTGGGGCCCTCCACTGACTCCAGAGCGGCAGAGTCACGTGCACTCGACCTCAACCAGGAAAAGATGCAGAGTTAGGACTGCAGCCCCGGTGGGCAGGGAAGACAGAGCTTCAGCTGAAGAGGATTATTCCTGTCTCTAAGGCTTAGTTTTGTTTGATTCTTTAGGTTTTAGACTTGTCTGGGATCTGTTCTTTCTTCGTTCCTATTTTTCCCTTTTGGAATGGGACTGTCTATCCATTGTATCCATTGTATTTTGGCAGCACATAGCATATTGGTTTGGAGAAGGCAAAGGCACCCCACTCCAGTACTCCTGCCTGGAAAATCCCATGGATAAAGGAGCCTGGAAGGCTGCAGTCTATGGCGTCGCTGAGGTTCGGACATGACTGAATGACTTCATTTTCAATTTTCTCTTTCATGCATTGGAGAAGGACATGGCAGCCCACTCCAGTGTTCTTCCCTGGAGAATCCCAGGGACGGGGGAACCTGGTGGGCTGCTGTCTATGGGGTCACACAGTCGGACACGACTGAAGTGACTTAGCAGCAGCAGCATGTTGGTTTCACAGGCTCACAGCTGGAGAGCAATTTGCTGAGGAGGAATCATACTCGAGTCTTACTATCTTATTTCAGTAATATATAAATGAGACTTTGGATTTTAGATTTCGTACTAAAATGAGTTAAGTCTTTCAGCTGTTGGTATGTAATGAAGGTGTTTTTCATGTGAGAGGAACTTGAATTGGGAGGGGGCAGGAGTGAAATGCTATAGACTGAATGTGTATGATCTCTTAGACATGACATTGAAAGAACAAACAGAGATATACTTTACCAAAATTAAAAAAACACGTTTGTGCATCAAAGGACACTATCTAGCAAATGAAAAGACAACCTGAAGAAGGGGAGAAAGTATTTGCAAATCATATATTGGATGAAAGTCCAGTGTTCAGGCTATATAAAAACTCTGACAGCTTAAAGACTAAAAGACAAGTAACTCAATTTAAAAATGGGCAAACGGGGACTTCTCTGATGGTCCTGTGACTGAGACTCTGCATTCTCAAAGTAGGGAACCTGGGTTCAATCCCTGGTCGGGGAACAAGATCCCATGTGCCACAACTAACATCCAGTGCAGCCAAATAAATAAATATTTTAAGATACATAATATACATGTAAATAGGAATGGGCAAAGAACTTTAAGAAAATAGACAGATGATCAACAAGCACGTGGTAAGGTGCTCAGGCATCATTATTCAGTTCAGTTCAGTTTAGTTCAGTTCAGTCGCTCAGTCGTGTCTGACTCTTTGCGACCCCATGAATCGCAGCACACCAGGCCTCCCTGTCTATCACCAACTCCCAGAGTTCACTCAAAGTCACGTCCATCGAGTTGGTGATGCCATCCAGCCATCTCATCCTCTGGTGTCCCCTTCTCCACCTGCCCCCAATCCCTCCCAGCATCAGGGTCTTTTCCAATGAGTCAACTCTTCGTATGAGGTGGCCAAAGTACTGGAATTTCAGCTTCAGCATCAGCCCTTCCAATGAACACCCAGGACTGATCTCCTTTAAAATGGACTCGTTGGATCTGTTAGGGAACTGCAAATCAAAAACCACAATGAGCTGTGGTATGTGAATTATATATTTATAAAGCTGTTAATACACAAAACTTGTGGACATAAATTCCAGCTCCCCTAAACTTGTCAGCATTACCTTGGCAAGTTACTTGACCTCTCTGAACCTATCTTCCTTTGTAAATTGTAAGGGTTTTTTTTCTTCTCATTTATTCAATGTTTATACACCGTATCCTTCTCAAAGGGGAACTAAAAAGTCAAAGATATATCACAGGCTATATTTGCAACCTAAAACTATTGGTAAATGATCAAGTGTTTCCTGTTGATAGGGATAATCTCAGGATGGAATTATAGATAGAGAGGAAAACCGAGAGAACTTTGGAAAACCCCTGTAAATTAATGTTTGCTCAAGAAAGCTATCAGATTATCATGGAACAAAGGAGCCTTGCTTAATTATAATGCCATAAATAAAAGCATGAGATATGCCACATGTCATTAAGTGAAAGAAAAAAATGAAGCCTGATTGTGAAGCAATTATCCTTCAATAAAGAATAAATTAATTTTTAAAAATGAAGCCTGAGTTCTGCTGGTCAGATTCAGCAAGGTAACAATCCTGAGGATCAAGGACAGAAATTTGAGGGAAAGGTGACATTTCAAAGTAGGAGGCCCTCATTATATGGAAGTCTGAGATGATTCAACATACTTTAGTATATGTTACCACCCTTTTGCTAATTTGAATAAGTGCTATGACAGTCCTAGTCTGACCTCACAGGGTCATTCTCTTGCCCTGTAAGAAGAAGGAGCTAGTGGTGTAAGCCTAACAATCTTTTCCTCCTCCCCCACTTATGTGGGTTATCAAATTGTAGCCCACTTAATCCTGGAGTAGAGCCCCCTTGCCTGCCTGCTTGCATCTTTCACAAGCATCCTCTATTAATATAACTACATCTTGCTTACCACTTTGCCTCTCATTAAGTTCTTTCTGCACTGAGACACAAAGAACCCGAGCCTCAGTAAGTCCAGACACCAGGTGAGTGATTCTGATTAAAAGACCATAGGTTCAAGTCCCAGTCTGAGTTTAGGCTGGGTTTGACTTTGGGCATGTAGGTTCAAGTCCAAATCAGAAGTGCATGGTTTCACTGTCAAACTCTGAAGTATTTGGGTTAATTCAGATTTGACTACAACAAAGGCTTTCAGTTTTGTCTGAGACTGTTGGTCACATCTGCACAGCTTACTATGTACCAAATCCTATTCTGAGCATCCTATAAATATTATTTCATTGACTCTTCATAATAGTCACAATACAATAGATACTATTCTTTTTCTTTTACGGATAAGAACACTGAAACCAAATAGTTATATAACTTGCCCAAAGTCACAGATAGCAGTAAGTAATTAGTTGAGCCAGGATTGAACTTCAGGCCATCTGGCTCTAGAGTCTATTCTCTTAACACTTTGCTCTGTTGCCTCTCAAGTAACCAAGTACAAGTAGGCCATACATCTATCACACACACACTCCTCCACCCCATCTACCTGCCTACGGAAAACTGAAATAAAAGCTTCACTGGAATACTTACGCAGAAGAATGTCTTATAGTATTGCTGTAAATAGCCCCTTCCCTGGTGGCACAGTAGTGAATAAATCTGTCTGCGATTCAGGAGATGCAGCTTCGATCCCTGGGTCAGGAAGCTCCCTTGCACAAGGAAATGGCAACCCACTCCAGTACTCTATCTTGGAGAATCCCATGGAGGGAGGAGCCTGGTAAGCTACAGTCCATGGGGTCACAAAGAGTTGGACACGACTGTTCACTTTCACTTTCACTTTCATGACCCTTTAAATTGATTAGACAACAACCAAAAACTCCTTGACTCACTAATAGATAGTGGTGTACAACTTACAAAACACAAGATTGGAACAGCAAAACTCTTCCCCAGTTGGTCAGAATTTTCTTTATTCTGCTTAGTTGCTGATGAAGCAAGTAACCTTGATAACACTGAATGGATTTTAGAAAGTTTAATGATCTTAACCAAAATAGAGCTCACTATTCGAAAATGAGGGCTCTTCTTACATGGATCAACATAATTCTTTTTTCCTGAGTAGATTTAGGAGCAGGATTGAAAATAGCCTGCCCCAGTAGCTGCCTAAGTCATACCCACTCTCAGAACACAACTCAAATCCAACTTCCTCATAAGTCTTTCCTAACCACTGAAATCAATCTCCCTCTCCCTCGGGGCTTCCCAGGAGGTTCAGTGGTAAAAGAATCCACCTGCCAATGCAGGAGACTCAAGAGATCTCTGGGTCAGGAAGATCCCCTGGGGTAGTAAATGGCACCCCCCCCTCAAGTATTCTTGCCTGGAAAAGTTCATAGACAAAGAAGCCTGGTGGGCTACAGCCCATGGGGTCGCAAAGAGTCAGACATGACTGAGCACACTCGTACGTGCAAATATTTGCTTGTTTGCCCCAGGGTAACTTACTGTCTGACCTCTTAATTAGACTATAGATTGCTAAGGAGATGTCTTTCTCTCTACTTCATATCCCTCACCAGGCTTTGCATATAGGATGCATAATAACATTTACTGAATTGGATTAAATAGAATTGATGTGCTGTGCTCAGTCGTGTCTGACTCTTAGCAACCCCATGGACTGCAGACTGCCAGGCTCTTCTGTCCATGGGGATTCTCCAGGCAGAATACGGGAGTGGGTTGCCATGCCCTCCTCCAGAAATAGAAGTGATAGTAATTCCTTAATAGTATTTTAGTAGAAAGAAAAAAAGACACTAAAAGAGTCTGCAAAAGACAGCTAAGTTGATTAGAAGCATTTGATCTGAGAAATAAAACAGGGTAGGTCTGGGAATTCCCTGGTGGTCCAGTGGTTAGAACTCGGCACTTCTCACTGTTCGAGGCCAAGTCCTGCAAGCCTCGTAGTGTGGCCAAAAAAAAAGCAAAAAACACAAACAAATAAAACAAAACAAAAACCCCCAAACAGTGTAGGACTAAGGACTGTCTTTTTGTCATCTTTTCTGTTGAACCATTTCAAACCAGATATATTCATTACTTTGAATTCATAAATTCAATACTTACTAAAGAAAAAATATCCAGTTGGATAAGCTAACATCTAAATTCTTCCAGTTCTAAAATTCAGACTTTAGAGCCAAGAGTAAAGGCTTCTACCCCAGAAGGACAAGATAACTATTGGAAGTACCTCCCTCATCACAACCTAGTCACCATTTCTGCACAGTCCTCCTCAGTATTCTTTAAAGTAACAGGGCAACTGTCTTTACTGATCTGTGTAATTACTAAGTTTCATGGCCTTTTGTTTTGAATCCATTAGAACTACTTGAGAAATAGCTGGTATGAAAATACTCTCTGTCTTCCTGAAAGCAAGACATAAATCTCCCCTGTGAAAGGTACTGTACTATGATAAACTTGGATTTGGCAGCGACAGGAAAAAATTGCAGAGACTATTCAGAATTTTCAGGAAATCTATAATGGAATTCTACATTGTGGAACGGTCACTTTATCCCCTATAACGGTGTGGAGCTGTTTAAATAAAAGGGAGAAATGAGTGTGAATTATTTGTGAACTTCCATTTTCTGTGATCTCACCTTTTAAATATAAAGGGTGACAATTAGTGACCCACATGACAGAAGTTTCTTTCCAAGCACCGTAGGGTCTCACAAAAAGCCCACACTTCAATTACTGTCAAGAACTGAATTGAGGGGCTTCTCTGGTGGCTCAGTGGTAAAGAATCCGTCTGCCAATGCAAGAGACATGGGTTTGATCCCTGTCTGGGGAAGAGCCCCCGTCTCAGAGCAGCTAAGCCAGCGTGCCACAGCTATCGCACCTGTGCTTTAGAGCCGAAGCCGCAGCTACTGAGGCCCACCCACCCGAGAGCCCGTCCACAACAAGAGAAGCCACCACAATGAGAGGCGCAAGCGCTGCAACTGGAGAAAAGCCCACCCAGCAACGAAGACCCAGTGCAGCCAAGGACAAACAAATCAATAAAACTTAATTTTTTTTAGAAAAGAAGAACTGAGTTGATAGATAACTAATGAGAACCTATTGTATAGCTCAGGGAATCCTACTCAGTGGTGACCTAAATGGGAAGGAAATCCCAAACAGCGGGGGTATATGTATACCGATAGCTGATTTCACTTTGCTGCACAGTAGAAACCACACAACATTGTCAAGCAAACATACTCCAATACAAATTAATTTTTAAAAAAAGAACTGAATTTTTAAAATACATGTAAGGGACATTTATTAAGCTCTTTCTTCACACAAGACCAGAGTTTGGGTCTTTTATTTCAATAAACAATATGTAAGATTTTTGTTTAAATCACCACTTATATATTGAATATTCACACACATCAGCTACTAAACAAGATTACATAGGTAATCTTTTAGGCAAGGTGATCTTCCCACTTTATTATTTATCTGGGGGGCAATGATGTTTTTAACCTGGATAAAGATACAATAACTAAAGCATAATATATGTTTTTTGCAAGTTCTAACAGATGGAGTGAAAAAAAAAAACTTATCCAAATCCTGTTCTTTCTCGTGGAAAGTCTCCCCGGATATGATCAGAATTTTCCTGGGGCTTGATTATTGCTGCCCTTGAAAGGACAAAACTTCCTTGTCCTCCAGAAACCCGTGCAGAGCTCAAATTGAAATCTGGTATAGCGTCCTTTCGGAGAAGGCAATAGCAAGCCACTCCAGTACTCTTGCCTAGAAAATCCCATGGATGGAGGAGCCTGGTAGGCTGCAGTCCATGGGGTCGCTAGAAGTCGGATGCGACTGAGCGACTTCACTTTCACTTTTCGCTTTCACACAATGGAGAAGGAAATGGCAACCCACTCCAGTGTTCTTGCCTGGAGAATCCTAGGGACAGGGGAGCCTGTTGGGCTCCTGTCTATGGGGTCGCACAGAGTCGGACACGACTGAAGCGACTTAGCAGCAGCAGCAGCAGCAGCATAGCGTCCTTTTCTCAGCCAGTGAGAACAATTGGTCTTCTCCCGAGATTCCTTTTAACAAGAAAGCACATCCGCATCCCTTAACCAGGGTTGGGGAACCGTCAAGTTTCAAGAAAGCCTCTGGACTGAGGACACTGGCAGTTAGCCTTGTAACTTCAAAAGGAATTGATCACATTTACCGAAACAAGTGGCAACTAACCCTCCAAGGTCGGCCCGCGAGACCAAGAGAAAGTAAGGAAAAGATGAGCCTGGAGGCGTGCCCACAACTCGGAAGCTTCGCTCTTGGCTGGGTTTTGCCCCTCCCAGATTTCTGAGCTGGCGAGCAGTCTCTCGGCACAGCAGCCTGAGCCAATTGCCAGAGACCTAGCCAAGCCCAGCCCAGCGGAAGGAACGGTTTCGGAGTTGTTTGTTTCTCTGCGATAAAGGAGCCCTTCCTTGTTCTCGCTTTTGTACTCGCCAGTCTTTGACGGAACAATCTCCCAGAAGCAATTCAGAATGACTGGTAAAACGAAATATACCCAAAGCTCGCAGCAACAAAAAAGGATGCAGTTCTTTCTGGCCAGCTTCCTGCTTCTGCCCTTTCTGCTCGTCTGCATCGTAGAGTCTCTCCTGAAGCTTTTTATTCCTAAGAAGAGAAAATCAGTCACGGGAGAGATCGTCCTGATTACCGGAGCTGGACACGGAATTGGCAGGCAGACTGCCTACGAATTTGCCAAACTTAAGTGCAAGCTGGTCCTGTGGGATATAAATAAGGTAAAATAGTGCTTCCTGTGTTTCACTTTCTAGTACCGTTCATCTGTGTTGCATTTTGCTGTCAACAGCCCCTTACAGCATTTCTGTTAAGTAGGTAGGTAAAAAATTGCTAGTATTGCCATTTTATAGAAGGGGGAAAACATGCATCAATTAATGTGTTGATGTTCACATGATAAAAGAATCTAGAGGATATAAGATTTCCAGTTACTGCTTGTCACTAATTTGACATTGTAAATTTATCTTCAGTTCAGTTCAGTCGCTCAGACGTGTCCAACTCCTTGAACCTGATTTCACTAATCCCTCTGGCTTTTATTTTTTGACTGCTGGACAGCATGTGGGATCTTCCCCAACCAGGGATCAAACTTGTGCCCCAGCCAGGGATCAAACCTGTGCCCTCTACATCAGGAGGGTGGAGTCTTAACTATTGGACCACCAGGGAAGTCCCTGATCCCTCTATCTTATCCTGTAGGAAAAATCATAGTTTTAGCTAGTGTATTAAAAAAGAGGTTTGCACCTATTAAGAGAAAAATCTTATGGTTACTGAGATAAGTACGTTTAAAAGATACCCAACAGAAAGCAACGTTACTCTGTCATAGGAACTTCCAAGAGAAATTTTTAAATCACCTTTTAGTTAAAAACAAAATAAAACAAAAAACCAAAAACCAATTTTCAATGTAATTCCCAGAAAAGGTGTACCCTAAGGAAGGGAGATGGACTTAGACTCTTACCCTTTATTATTTGACCAGCGTTGGATGGACAAAGGGGTTTGGGGGAGCCACACGATGCCAAGAAATACCATCCCTTACACAATATCCAATGCTATAAATGAAATCAGGGGGCCAAGAGCTAACCTGGCTTCCCTGGTGACTCAGAGGACAAGAATCCACCTGAAATGCAGTAGCCATGGGAGACATGGATTCAGTCCCTGAGTGGGGAATATTCCTTGGAGGAGGGCATGGCAATCCACCCCAATATTCTTGCCTAGAGAATTCCATCAACAGAGGAGCCTGGCAGCCTAGTTTATAGGGTCAAAAAGAGTCTGGCACAACTGAAGCAACGTAATACACATGCACGAGAGCTACCCATTGAGTGAGTGAGTGAGATACCATCAACAGATACCATTCACTGTCTGTTGCCCAGATGTTAAGAACACAGTGGCAAGCAAGTGATAGAGTCCGCTGCTCTCAATCTCGTAGGGAAATAAGCATAAATAATTACATGTCAGTGAAAGGTAGAAACTAGGCCCAACCTCCTCTGGACGTGGTCACAGCAGTAAGCGGCAGGCAGAGTGGTGTGGTCAGATGAACTCCACACTTCATGGCTAACTTACTCAGCATTGTGGGTAGCTTCCTAGAGCCTTAGGTTCCTTTACTGCAAAAGCAATAAGATAAGCGTACTGTACTTAGAGGGATGGGAAATAAATAACTCACACAGAGCGTGTAGTGCAGTGTCTGCCACGTGGTTAAAACACTAAGTGTTAGGTATTATTATTCCATCACAAAATGAAGTTTAAGCTAAAGTTCAAAGATGTATGAGTTTGGTTATGCGTCTAGATTCGTGACTCCCAGAGCCCGGTGCTAGTTTGTACAAACTTTTTTCTGATCTGGAGTGAAGTATATTTGGTGGTGGTGGTTTAGTCACTAAGTCGTGTCCGACTCTTTCTACCCCACGGACTGTAGCCTGCCAGGCTCCTCTGTCCATGGGATTCGACAGGATTCTAATACTAGAATGAGTTGCCATTTCCTTCTCCATTACTCAACAAATATTTATTGAGTACCTACTCTCTGCCAGACACTGTTCTAATGCAGAACCGAGGATATAGCAGTGAGGGAAACACTATGAGCTAGGGACAATAAACAGTATATACTAAAATGTGTAATTGTTGGATGTTGTTAAGTATAATTGAAAAATAAAACATGAAAGGGGATAGGGACTCTGCTTGTACTGTGGGGATGGCAGAGGTGGGAGTGTTGATCTTATACAGAAGGCCTCACCAAGATGGAGGCAGTTGAGTCAAAGTCAGAAGAGGCTGAGGGTACATGAGTCCCTGGCTTATCTCTGCAGAGAGGGATCTGAAAAGGCAAAGCTTGGCACAGAAGGGAGAGAAGTGAAAGAAAGCTCTGTGCTATTGTTGTTTGGATGCAATAGTAAATATTAGTCACCAGCCACTTGTGGCTGTTGAGTGTTTGACATGTGACTTGGCAGAATTAGGATGTGCTCTGGTATGCATGGCTTCCCCGGTGGCTCAAACGGTAAAGAATTTGCCTATAATACAGGAGACTGGGGTTTAATCCCTGGGTCGGGAAGATCCCCTGGAGAAGGAAATGGCAACCCACTCTGGTACTCTTGCCTAGAAAATCCCATGGATGGAGGAGCCTGGTAGCCTACAGTTCATGGGGTTCCAGTTATATAAAATGAACTAAATTTAAAAATTTTTAATGTGCTACTAGAACAGTTAAAATTAAATATATGTGGCTCGCACTCTATTTCTGTGGGATGGCTCTGGCCTAGAAACTGAAGCAACAGCAGCTCCAATCCTGAGGGTTCCTGTAGGCTGCCTGTGCTTCAGCTTTTACTAGGGAAGCCAGTGGAGGGTTGGGAACCCAGTTTCTATGAAGAGGTTCCTCTGGCTGCTGGGTTGCAGGGAAAGCAGATAGGAGACTATTGTGATTATCCAGGTAAGAGATGGGCTTCCCTGGTGGCTCAGCTGGTAAAGAATCCACCTGCAATGTAGGAGACCTGGGTTCAATCCCCTGGGTTGGGAAGATCCCCTGGAGAAGGGAACCACTACCCATTCCAGTATTCTGGCCTGGAGAATTCCATGAACTACATAGTCCATGGAGTCGAAAAGAGTCAGACACAACTGAGCAACTTTCACTTCACTTCAGGTAAGAGATAATGTCAGCTTGTCAGACCCGGCTGGTAGTAGCAGAAGTAGTCATAAAATTAAGGATAATATAGGGAGCACATTTTATGTTAAATTCATTTAATTTAAATAATTTATCTTTTACTTTGAGATGATGTTTTTTCTACTCTTTGGTGGATTATGTATATAGATATAAATCTATTGTTCAGTTGCTCAGTCATGTCCAACTCTCTGCAATCCCATGGACTGCAGCATGCCAGGCTTCCCTATTCCTTCACCATCTCCAGGGCTTGCTCAAACTCATATCCATTGAGTTAATGATGCCATCCAACCATCTCATCCTCTGACATCCCCTTCTATCTATATATATCTATTTATTTAATGAAATTATAATGATAGTAAATATAAATAGCTACTGTGTTAGTTTTTAACGTCCTTAATTGGCTAAATAAAATTTTGGCAATACTAGTTCAGTATATTCACCCATCTACTTTTCATGGAGCTTACAGATTTTAAAATTATGAAAGTCTGAGAACCACTAAACCTCACTGGGAAAGGAGAATAGATGGAAATTTCAGGCAGGCCAGGCAGCAGAACCCCAAGAGGTAAAACTCTGGACTGGTAAATCTGTGGAGAATGAGAAAGAATGTGAAAGAGAGTTTGAGATTGTTTTAGGATCCAATTGAAAGGGTAGGTGATAGGTGAAGTCGCTCAGTCGTGTCCGACTCTTTGCGACCCCATGGACTGTAGCCTACTAGGCTCCTCTGTCCATGGGATTCTCCAGGAGAGAATACTGGAGTGGGTTACCATTTCCTTCTCCAGGGGATCTTCCCGACCCAGGGATCGAACCCGGGTCTCCCGCATTGGAGGCAGACGCTTTAACCTCTGAGCCACCAGGGAAGCCATATCAAATGCTTTTCACCTAGGGGACAAAGATTGTTCCTGAGGCAATTTCAAGGGTTAACTCAAGTGGCAAGGATAACAATCTCCAACTCTCCAACAATCTCCAGCTCTCCAACAGTCTCCAACAATATCCATCTCAGAATGTGAGGGACCGAGGTCTTCATATTCATCATGAAGTCTACAAAAGAATTTGAATTTAGGGAGGGATTGAGGATGTCTTCTTTTTTATTCTGAGGCTAATGCCATGAATGACTCATTCTGTTTTATGCAGATAATCCCATACTTTTTTTCTTTTGATTGCGCTGCACAGCAAGTGAGATCTTAGTTACCCAACCAGGGATCCAACCAGCACCACCTTCATTGGAAGGTGAAGAGTTTTAGCTAGACCACCCGGGAAGTCCCAATCCATTATTTCCTGACCATTCTCACCCCCATACTTGGTTAGGTAAGCTTGGAAAGATACATTTACAATAAGGAGTGAGCACATAGTATATATTAGACAGCATATTAAAAGGCAGAGACATCACTTTGCCAACAAAGATCCATATAGTCAAAGCTATAGTTTTTCCAGTAGTCATATACAGATGTGAAAGTTGGACTGTAAAGAAGGTTGAGCACCGAAAAATTGATGCTTTCGAACTGTGGTCCTGGAGAAGACTCTTGACAGCAACAAGATCAAACCAGTCAATCCTAAAGGAAATCACCCCTGACTATTCACTGGGAGGACTGATGCTGAAGCTGAAGCTCCAGTACTTTGGCCACCTGATGCTAAGAGCCAACATATTGGAAAAGACCCTGATGCTGGGAAAAACTGAGACCAGGAGAAGAGGGCAACAGAAGATGAAATGGTTGGATGGCATCACTAACTCAATGGTCATGAGTTTGAGCAAACTCCAGGAGATAGTGAAGGACAGGGAAGCCTGGCATGCTGCAGTTAATGGGGTTGCCAAGAGCCTCACAAATGACTGAGGAACTGAACAACAAAAATTTTTTATTGAATGATGAAGTGGATTAATGAAGAGTTGGAAAATAGTATTAGAAAGAATCGGAAAAACATTATAGTTAGTAATCTAGGTAATGGACAGAAGGTTTTAGTACTGGGGATAGAGGGCAAAGAGTGATTCAGGAAGACTAAAGAAGAGCCCAGGATTTAAATTTGAGAACTGGATTCAATACATGAGGGGAAAAAACGTTACCAAGGGAAATCTTGAAAAATGATGAGGAGTGCCACTGTGCTGAGAAAAATGTTAAGGGAGGAATGCATTCTTTCTGCAAGTCTGCTTATTTTTTATTTCTCTTTTTTTCCTATGTGGGACCTTAGTTTCCTGATCAGGGATTGAACCTGACCCTCCTTGCAGTAGAAGCACTGACTCTTAACCACTGGGCTGCCAGCAGAGTCCCAATATTTTTTCTTTCTATTTTTTTTCTTTTTTTGGTCTTTAAGTTTTTATTTATAGCTCTAGATTATTCTATATTCTGTACAATATGACTTTGTATGAATCTTCTAAAATTTATTTCTCTATTCACACAGTGATGAATATTGGAGTTGTTTTCATTTTTTTCTCATTACTATACAGATAGTGCTACACTGCAAACTATTGTTCATGTCTTTCTGCATATAATACCACAAGAATGTGATGCAAATATCAGTCCCAACTATCAAAAGAAGTTCATGTCAGTTATTCAGTTAAATATTCAGCTGACATTAATGATTTACTATCAGGCTTCCCACGTGACTCAGTGGAGAGAATCCACCTGCCAGTGCAGGAGATGTGGGAGATTTGAGTTTGATCCCGGGCTCAGGAAGATTCCCTGGAGTAGCAAATGGCAACCCACTCCAGTATTCTTGCTGGGAAATCCCATGGACAGAGGAGCCTGGCAGGCTACCGTCCATGGGGTCACAAAGAGACAGACACGACTTAGCGACTGAGCACGCAATGAACTTGGACACTGTCTAAAATTTTTTTCTGGAGGAATTCAGAACTTAAATTTGTTGCATTGTTCAGAAGGGGTGGAAAGGAGACCTAGGCCCTAAGAGAGGAAGACCAAAGAAATTCAGGACAAGTGAGGCTGCAGATGTAAGGGAAGGACCTTTTCGCCTCTACACTCTGTCCACTGACAGAGAAAGCCAACCAGTAATGAGCAAATCTCTGAAAATAAAATAAATGGTGAATGGATTTTATTATAAAATTTGCTCCAAATAAGGCCTGAATCTTATAAAGGTAAGACCCCCCCTGCTGCCAAATCAGTCAGCATGCATTTTATCCTTTTTTTTTAATTGTGGTAATATATATATATAACATAATTTTTTTCATTTTAGCAATTTTTAAGTACAGTGGCATTAAGTATTAATACATTCATAAATGTCAAGCAATGATCTCTATTGCCCATCTCTAGAAATTTTGCATCATCCCAAATGGTAACTCTACCATTAAATTAATTCTTCCCACTTCTCTCTCCCCTAGCCTCTGGTAGCCACCATTCTACTTTCTATCTCTGTGAATTTGACTCCTCTAGGTAGCTTAGATAACTGGAATTATATAATATTTGGCCATTTGTATCTGGCTTATTTCCCTTAGCTTAATATCCTCAAGATTCAACCATTTTGTAGCATGTGTCAAAATAATAGTATTCCATCATATGTATATTCCACATTAATAAAATATACTTTTCAGGAAAGTGTTAAAAGCTGTCTGTTAGATACAGGAAAGTAACCTAAGGGTTGTTGTTTAGCTGCTAAGTCCTGTTCAGCAAGAATACTGGAGTGGATTACCATTTCCTTCCCCAGGAGATCTTCCCTACCCATGGATTAAACTCACATCTCCTGCATTGGCAGAAGGATTCTTTACCACTGAGCCATTTGGGAAGCCCAACATAAGGGTTATCTGAGATATTTCTTTGTTTTTGCTTGTTATTTTTTCCTTTGGCCATGCTGCTTGGTTTGTAGGATCTTAGCTCCTGGACCAGGGATTGAACCTGGACCCTGGCAGTGAAAGCACCAAGTTTTGACTGCTGGGCTGCCAAGGAATTCCTCCTGAGCTATCTTGATGTCTCTTGGGGAGTAAACGCTCCTCAGCACGGTATCCTATTGAAAAACTTGTGTAGGAGATTTCAGCAAAGGGAAAATATCCTGTTTCCTTTAACTGCCCCAATAATTTCACTGCACAAACTGCTACTTCTTTCCTTAGCTGTCCAAATTTGGTTTTTCTGCAAGAGCAATTGCTGTTTCCCAGCAAATTTGCACACAGATGTTCTGTTTACCCATTTGCCCCATGGAAAAATGTAGTAAATTCTGTTACTGCATTTACTGCAGATCAGTGTAGTAAGCCTGTGCACTCGTGTACTAGCTGAAAATAGTCTGGGCATACAGGATTCACAGACTGAACCTCTCCCCAAGGTGTCTGTTGAGACATTCTTCATAGAAAAGTTAAACAGTGGATCAAGAGCAAGCCAACAAAGCAAAAACAGAAACAAAGACAGGGACTTCCCTGGTGGTCCAGTGGCTAAGACCCTGCCTTTCCAGTGGGGGGTCACAGGTTCTATCTCTGGTCAGGGGACTTGGATCCTAGTTCACTTAGTTGCTTCTTTAGGTGGGGCAAAAAACAGAACCCTACCATCTGATCCTGAATTTAAGGTGGCTCAAAAGGAATGCCATCAGCCTTGGTTCCCTCCCACCTTTTTCATCCAGTCACCAAATCCTGATGCTTTTGCCTCCGGGAGATACATTTTAAAGATTATTTTCTTCTCTACACCCTTTCAACTGGAACCACAATTCAAACTTGTATCATCTGTTCTGAAACTGCCTACTAACTTTTTTCTCTTCCTTCAGTATTGACCCCTAAAATCTGTCCTGTGTACATTTTTTTTTAACAAGTTTATTTGGCTGTGCCGTGTCTTCATTGCAGCACGTGGGGTCTTTGTTGCATCATGGGGGTCTTTGGTTGTGGCTTACGGACACAGGTTCAGTAGTTGTGACTGGCGTGCTTAGTTGCTTCTCTGCAGTGTGGGATCTTCATTCCCCAACCAGGAATCAAACCCCTGTCCCCTGCATTGCAAGGCTGATTCTTAACCACTGGACCACCAGGGAGGTCCCTGTCCTCCATACATTAGAAAAAATAATCAATAGAATACACAAATTCAATTTTGTAATTTAATCAGTGGTTCTACACTAACTTTTTGGATAAAATGTAATATGATACCTATTGCCCTTTAATCTGACTCTTGTTGGCCTTGAACATTATGACCGAACAAAAACAATCTGCCTGTGCTTATCTTGTAGGACCTTTCTCCTGCCATCCCTGTCCTTACACTGCTGGCATGCCCTTTCCCCTCTTTCTACCTGCCTGCTCTCCTCACCAGCTCAGGGGCCTCTTCTAGAATTACATTGCACACTCCTCCTCCTTATTCCCATAACTCGTTTTATGTTATTATACTTAACGCAATAAATCAGTTTGAACCATATGAAACTGCCAATATTCAGTCCTTTATTCCAAAGCAGTAGAATTTCATATGGTCCTACCTAAATGTTAGGGCTTTCCTGGTGGCTCAGATGGTAAAGAATCCACTTGCAATGCAGGAGACCCAAGTTCAATCCCTGGATCAGGAAGATCCCCTAGAAAAGGGAATGGCAACCCACTCCAGTATTCTTGCCTGGAGAATCCCATGGACAAAGAAGCCTGGTGGGCTACAGATCATGGGGTCACAAAGAGTCGGATATGACTGAGCAACTTAACACTACCTAAATGCTATACTTATTTTATGTTGTTTACTACTCTGAAAATTCTTAAAGAGATGGAAATATCAGACCACCTGACCTGCCTCTTGAGAAACCTACATGCAGGTCAGGAAGCAACAGTTAGAACTGGACATGGAACAACAGACTGGTTCCAAATAGGAAAAGGAGTATGTCAAGGCTGTTTAACTCAGATGACCATTATATCTACTACTGTGGGCAGGAATCCCTCAGAAGAAATGGAGTAGCCATCATGGTCAACAAAAGAGTCCGAAATGCAGTACTTGGATGCAATCTCAAAAACGACAGAATGATCTCTGTTCGTCTCCAAGGAAAACCATTCAATATCACAGTTATCCAAGTCTATGCCCCAACCAGTAATGCTGAAGAAGCTGAAGTGGAACGGTTTTATGAAGACCTACAAGATCTTTTAGAACTAACACCCAAAAAAGATGTCCTTTTCATTATAGGGGACTGGAATGCTAAAGTAGGAAGTCAAGAAACACCTGGAGTAACAGGCAAATTTGGCCTTGGAATGCGGAATGAAGCAGGGCAAAGACTAATAGAGTTTTGCCAAGAAAATGCACTGGTCATAGCAAACACCCTCTTCCAACAACACAAGAGAAGACTCTACACGTGGACATCACCAGATGGTCAACACCGAAATCAGATTGATTATATTCTATGCAGCCAAAGATGGAGAAGCTCTAGAAACTCCAGTACTTTGGCCACCTCATGCGAAGAGTTGACTCATTGGAAAAGACTCTGATGCTGGGAGGGATTGGGGGCAGGAGGAGAAGGGGACGACCGAGGATGAGATGGCTGGATGGCATCACTGACTCGATGGATGTGAGTCTGAGTGATCTCCGAGAGATGGTGATGAACAGGGAGGCCTGGCGTGCTGCGATTCATGGGGTCGCAAAGAGTCGGACACAACTGAGCGACTGAACTGAACTGAACAAGGCTGTATATTGTCACCCTGCTTATTTGAAGAGGAGCTAAAAAGCCTCTTGATGAAAGTGAAAGAGGAGAGTGAAAAAGTTGGCTTAAAGCTCAACATTCGGAAAACAAGATCATGGCATCTGGTCCCATCACTTCATGGGACATAGATGAGAAACAGTGGGAACAGTGTCAGACTTTATTTTGGGGGGCTCCAAAATCACTGCAGATGGTGATTGCAGCCATGAAATTAAAAGATGTTTACTCCTTGGAAGGAAAGTTATGACCAACCTAGATAGCATGTTAAAAAGCAGAGATATTACTTTGCCAACAAAGGTCCATCTAGTCAAGGCTATGGTTTTTCCAGTGGTCATGTATGGATATCAGAGTTGGACTGTGAAGAAACCTGAGCGCCAAAGAATTGATACTTGTGCACTCTGATGTTGGAGAAGACTCTTTAGAGTCCCTTGCACTGCAAGGGATCCAACCAATCCATCCTAAAGGAGATCAGTCCTGGGTGTTCATTGGGAGGACTGATGCTGAAGCTGAAACTCCAGTACTTTGGCCACCTCATGCGAAGAGTTGACTCCTTGGAAAAAACCTTGATGCTGGGAAGGATTGAAGGCAGGAGGAGAAGGGGATGACAGAGGATGAGATGGTTGGATGGCATCACCGACTCAATGGACATGGGTTTGGGTGGACTTCAGGAGTTGGTGATGGACAGGGAGGCCTGGCATGCTGCGATTCATGGGGTCGCAAAGAGTTGGACATGACTGAGCGATTGAACTGAACTGAACTGAGCTTGCTGAAATCTGGACTTTATCTCACTCATATGTGTGTCTGCAGGTTCTGCTAAGCATGGTGACAATTAAAATATTGGAAGAATGGATGACTGAATGAATGGATGAACTGTAGTTAACTCATTATTTATGTATTTTGCAGCCAGAAAGTTGATATGCATGAATAGTTTTTAGTGACACAGAAAGAAATCTCAGTATCATTTTTTTAAGCCTGATACAGAATACACAGTAGCCTGCCAGGCTCTAGTCCATGGGGTCACAACAAGTGAGACACGACTGAAGTGACTTAGCATGCACACGGAATACACACATACGTAGAGTCACAGAGCATGACCCAACACTGTAAAGCAGCTATACTCCAGTAAAAATTACTTTTAAAAAAGTATGTGAAATTCATGAACACACGCTCAGTATTTCAAGACTTTTGTCTTCTTTTAAAACTTGCTTTCAATTCAGTTCCAAGTAAGAGAAACTAGTTGTAGTACAGAGAGTGAAGTGTGCCTATATCCCTGTCAAAAATACATCAATTAAATTCTTATCCAGTCCTAGACCAGAGAATCTGAATCCCCTTAGCTGTTTTCAGCTGTGTGTATAATCTGCTCATGTCATTTATCTTGTTCTCCTTGCCCATCGTTGCTTTTTGCAGCATGGACTTGAGGAAACAGCCACCGAATGCAAGAGACTGGGTGCGAAGGCTCATACCTTTGTGGTAGACTGCAGTAACCGAGAAGATATTTACAGCTCTGCGAAGAAGGTAAAACTTCTTTTAAATTTGGTTCCAATCGTATCGTGCCAGGACTGGGGAGTATTTGGGAGATGACCCAGTTATGATGTAGGCCAAGTAAACAGAAGTTTTGTGGTTCTTCCAAGGTTGTCCACCTGGCCAGTGGCAGGCCCCGAACCTGGAACTGAGGCTCCCAGACTGTAGTGTGTTCTGGAGTTTTCCGGGGAACTTGGTAAAAATAAATATGCACCCCAGGGACTTCCCTGGTGGTCCAGTGGTTGACAGTCTGCCTTGCAGTGCAGGGGACACGGGTTAGATCCTTGGTTGGGAAACAAAGATCCCACATGTCGTGAGGCACCTAAACCAGGGTGCTGCAGCTGCTGAGCCGTGCAGTCTGGAGCCAGCAGGCAACAAGAGAAAAGTCTGTGTGCTGCAACCAAGGCCCAACGCAACCAAATAGATAAGTATTTTTAAAAAATACATACCCCAGAGGTTTTCTTGTAGTTGGCCAAGGGCTGAACCTGGGAATCTGCCTGTTTAGTGCCCTCCACACCTACACTTTGCCCATCTGATTCTGCTGCAGGTGAATCTTTGATGACCTGCAAAATCACTGATGGGATCTTCTGAAGCTCAAAGAAGTGGGTTAGTAAATTAGGATAAACCAAACTATTTATCAGCTTTGATCATATGTAAATATACAAAAAGCTATGACAAACCTAGACAGCTTATTAAAAAGCAGAAACATCACTTTGCCAACATAGTCAGAGCTATGATTTTTCCAGTAGTCACATACAGATGTGAGAGTTGGGCCATAAAGAAGACAGTGCTGAAGAATTGATGCTTTCTAGCTGTGGTGCTGGAGAAGACTCCTGAGGGTCCCTTGGACTGCAAGGAGGTCAAACCAGTCAATCCTAAAGGAAATCAACCCTGAATATTCATTGGAAGGACTGACTCTGAAGCTGAAGCTCCAGTACTTTGGCCACCAGATGCAAAGAGCTGACTGACTTGAAAAGACCCTGATGCTGGAAAAGATTGAGGGCAGAAGATGAAGGGGCCAACAGAGCACAAGATGGTTGGATGGCATCACCAACTCCATGGTCATGAGTTTGAGCAAACTCCAGGAGATAGTGGAGGACAGGGAAGTCTGGCGTGCTGCAGTCCATGGGGGTTGCAGAGTTGGACATGACTTAGTGACTGAAAACAACAAACCTTTTCCTAGAAAGCGTTATTTTCCTCTTCTATATACAACCAAGGTGTGCTACATATATTAGGCTTTTACACTGAATGCATTTATGCACATCCTTGTTAACTAATTACTGTAATGGTAGAAAGGTCATTTGGACCTGGGAAAATTCTTTAAAATACACATTCCTGGACCTCACCTCTGTACTGATTTAGTACAGTATGAAGATTCCAATTCTACTAGACTTCAGAATCTCTTTGTTTACGAAATGTTAGATTTGGGAACCTTTTTAACTTCTCTTTTCATTTTTTTATTGGCCACACTGAGCAGCATGTGGGATCTTAGTTCCCTGACCAGGGAGCGAACCCATGCTCCCTGCATTGAAAGCTAGGAGTCTTAGCCACTGGACTGACAGGGAATTCCCAACTTCTATTTTTAGATTTTAATTTTTAATTTCAAATGGATGCCTCTTTATTATTAGTGATGCCTGAGCTAAGTCAAAAGAATAAATAGAAATTACCCAGGCCAGTGTTTGGAAATGGCTTTCCCAGAAAGAGGTACAGTGAGAGCAAGGCCTGTAGGTAAGAAATATCTGCATTTTGTTAAATATCTGTTAAACATTTGTTAAAAATGCAGATAAAATATCAGCATTTAACAATGACTGTTTTACTTAAGGTAACAGTGATTCTCCTTCATACAGATGTGTAGGGAACAAAGTGTAAGGGAGGTTGGGAAGTCGCTTGCGAACAAGTCTCCCGACCAGGGCTAAACATTCTTGCAAACAAGATGTTTGGCCGAGTCCTTAGTTTGGTCCCGGTAAAAAAGGAACATTGCTTGCATACAAGGATGTTCGTCTGATTCCTCAGAAGGAACAGACCTGGGGCAAACGGACTCTAAGTTGATAAGGAAGTCTTTGAAGTATGTCTTAGTTAATGTAAACAAGTTAGGGAAAAGGTTATTTTGCCCCGCAGCTGCACATTATATAATTGCTAAATCATGATGCTGGCAACTTGCCCTTGTGATTGTTGTATAAAAGGTATAAAATAAAGCGGCTGCAAGCTGGCAGCGAAGATTTTTCAGCCATTTTGCTGTGTTGCTGAGTCATTCCGTTCCCTTCACAGATGAATGCTCTTTCAGTTAATAGTAACTGTGCAACTTTGAGCAAGTTGCTTAACCTCTCTGTGCCTTTTTTCTTCATCATACACTTTAAATGGATGTGTTTATTACACTGAAGTTTATTATATAAAAGGTTTTTTTAAAAATCCACAAACTTACAGTTTAAATATATAAGGTCTGTCTTTCTTTTTCCTCTGCCTAACTTTTCTCAATTACAACATGGGGATCGCAGCAGTATCTACTTCGTAGGGTTGTTATGAGGATTAACTGGATTAATGATGCAAATTTCTTAGAAAAATACCTGGCACTTAGTAGCCACTTTGTAAGGACAGTTGTTAGTATTAATAAAATCACCAATCTAATAGAATCACCGATTAGTAGAATCACCTGTGCTATCTATGTAATTTTGTTATTGGCCATTGTTGAGGGGATTTACTAGTTACCTAAAATGGAATACATTCATTTCCAGACTTACCTGGGCAAAGGCTTTCTGGAAAAGATAGTTTTATTATTTGAACCTATTCCATGTGTTTTAATTATTGTGTTTTTACTAAAATTATTCCAGAATAAACTACATACTTAAGCAGAGTTTACACAGTGGAGATGTGATTATCAGGTATTTTGACACAGCCTTTTTAATGTAGCTCTTTTGGTTTTTATGCAACCTAGACAATTAAACTCTCAGCCTGCTTTCATTGTTAAGGAATGTGAAAGCCCTAGGGTGGGATATTATGTGATGATGAGGAGCTCAAGGATGAAGATAAGGTCAAGAGTGTCACTGGCAGTATAAAACAGTAATTTTTATCTTGTCCTTGATGTGTGTGTGTGCTTGGTCATGTCTGACTCGGCGACGCTATGGACTATAGCCTGCCAGGCTCCTCTGTCCATGGGATTTGCCAGGAGAGAATACTGGAATGGGTTGCTATTTCCTTTTCCAAGGTATCTTTCTGACCCAGGGATCAAACCTGTGTCTCTTACATTTCAGGCAGATTCTTTACTGTCCGAGCCAAGAGGGAAGTCATGAATTTATATCTTGAGTCCTGCTACTTTGGAGCCATAATGGCAGCTTCATCAGTTCAACCACACAGAATGTCCTGTTTTTCTCAATAACTTAGGGGCATTATTCTGAACAACAGTTTTTATATTGTGCTAGAGACGTGGATACAGGTACACGTAGTGTTTGTCAAGGGCCAGACCACTCAGCTTGACCACTCAGTAATTTACATACAACCTGATGAAATTCATTTCTGACTGCTGAGCATTTAGCAGTGACACACTCCTGACCGGCCTTCACTCGACTTCCTTTCTGTCTCAAGTGGCTTATCTTGGGCTCTGAAGTCAGATAATCTGGGAGAGTCTCATCTCCACGTGACCTTAGATATCCACGTGACCTTGGGCAAAAACAGCCCTTCTATGTTTCACGTTTCTGACCTTTAAAATGAGCATATAAGAGTTACTACTTCATAGAATGGTGAGACTTCAATGGGATAAATAATGCAGTCGTGTAAAATGCATACCATAGTGAAAGGCTTTAGTGGGCTAATACCACCTCTCCTTCAGTCCCCCAGCTGCTGTGGGGCCAAGGTGGGCGGGGTGGGTGGGTACTGGTCCATGACCTGTTAGGAACCAGGCTGCACAGGAGGTGAGCAGTGATTGAGCAAGTGAAGCTTCATCTGTATTTACAGCTGCTCCCCATTGCTCGCATGACCACCTGAACTCCGCCTCCTATCAGATCGCCTCCTATCAGATCGGTGGCATTAGATTCTCACTGAAGTGCTCACCCTACTGTGAATTGTTGTTTATCTGTCACTGATTAGGTTTTTGTTAGCCAAATGCCTCTTGGGTTCTAATCAATAGAGACCAAAGTCAAGACTGAATTGCAAAAGAAAATTTCTGCCTATTAGACTTACAGGAAGGGCCATTTTGAAATTAAGTAGTTAAAAATTTTTGTTTTCCCCGCTTGACGTATAGGGTACAAAACGACTTTTTTTCACATATAATAGAAAGAGTTATACTTTGTTAAGAGTCATTGCATGCAGACCTATTCCCAGACCTCTAAATGTTGCAAATATTTTAATTTTATTTTTGAAGGTGAAGGCAGAAGTTGGAGATGTTAGTATTTTAGTAAATAACGCTGGTGTAGTCTACACATCAGACTTGTCTGCTACACAAGATCCTCAGATTGAAAAGACTTTTGAAGTTAATATCCTTGCCCATTTCTGGGTAAGTATGATTTCTTTTACCAAAAACATTCCCTTTTGTGTAACCCAAGGATTAAGTTTAAAGTGTCTGTTTCAGCAGACATAAGGTTGAATCAAATCAATACTGACTTTTTCTCCAGAATAACATTATACAAAGAAATCATTTTGCATCCTATGACCAAATCCTATCAATCATTCTTCCCTTCCCTCAAAAAATATGAATAATATGAATTAATAATAAGAATAAACTTTAGGTGTTATATATGTTTTAATTCTAAGCTAGATTTTTACATTTCTGTGTGATCTGTTTAGAGATGAGGGAGGGATTAGAGATTATCTGAGTCGCTTTCTGTGATTCTATAAAAGGTGAACCCAGTCTACCTGTTTACTTTCAAAGTCTCATAAGACTCAGGCCTTATATTATTTCCTGGTTCCAAAATTGCAAACTTTATCAGGAACTTCACCATTCAAGATTTTAAATGGTGAGAGAGTGAGAGAGAGAGTCTAAATGTTGGTCAAATAGCCATTACATAAAAGAGCCCCTTAAAGATTTCTTGGATGTGAGTTTGGGATGGATAATCTCAGAATGTAAATTGGTATAGTCACTGTAGAAAATAGTATGTAACTGCCTTAAGAAACAAAAAAGAGAGCTACCATATGACCCAGCCATCCCACTCCCAGATATATGTGCAGAAAAAATGAAAACTCTTAATTTGAAAAGGCACATATACCCCAGTGTTCATAGAAGCATTATTTACAATAGCTAAGATGTGGAAACAACCCAAGTGCCCAGCCACACACAGTTGAGACTTAGAAGGTGTAGCAAATATGTATACAATGGAAATTTACTCAGCCATAAAAAGAATAAAATATTTCCATTTGCAACAACATAGATGGACCTAGAGAATATATTTAGTGAAGTAGATCAGAGAGAGAGAGACAAACATATGATACCCTTTACATATGGAAAATAAAAAATAATACAAATTAATCTATATACAAAACAGAAACAGACTCACAGACACAGAAAAGCTTATGGTTATCAAAGGGTAGAGGGAAGAGAAAGGGACAAATTAGGAGTCTGGGATTGGGCATAAAACAGATAAGCAACAAGGATCTACTGTATAGCACAGGGAATTATATTTAATACCTCATAATAACCCATAATGAAAAATAATATGAAAGTATATATATATATATATATAAAACTGAATCACTTTGCTGTGCACCTGAAACTAATACAATATTGTAAATCAACTTTACTTCAGTTTAGAAGAAGGGATATTGGGGTTGGTGAAAGTGCAGTATTGTTTCATTTTATTAGCCCCAAGTTATTGACATCCATTTTTTATATTTTTATGCCTTAAAAGTTAGTGTCTTTCTGCCGCTCTGAAAATGTATTTTTTTCTGAATCCCCAGCATACAGTTGGTGCTCAATAAATATTTATTGTATAAAATCATTCAGTGATTGTTGCAAGAGTTTTGTCACTTTTGATTACATAACCAAACTCTTTTCTAACAATTTCACCTTACAATGTACAATTTTCAATAACTCTAGATATTATACTTGTTCAATATATGAGATGAGAGAAAACATCAATGATGGAAGGTGGAGGAACTGGAGACATAAGAAATTAACAATTTAATTGAGATGGATTCTCAAAGCTTTCAGTGTTCATTGTTTCATTTAGCTTTTCTAATCTGGGCGTCCTATCTGCATTATGTTGCCACATTTGTTTTTTTTTCTCCTATGAAAATTAATCTAGGTTTTTTTCATTGATGAAATGTTATGAACAATGTTAAAATACACCTTCATTTTGAAATATTCCCACTGGGTTTGCAAATCAGAAATAATTGTTTTTCTTTTAATAAAAACATTTCTAGACTACAAAGGCATTTCTTCCTGAGATGATGAAGAATAATCATGGCCATATTGTCACTGTGGCTTCAGCAGCTGGCCATACTGGGGTCCCCTTCTTACTGGCTTACTGGTATGTGAATATGTGTTTTTTTTCATTGGTTCCTATGTTTAACTTGAGTGTGATTTCTTGAGTGTAATGAGGACTATTGTTAACAATGATAGGCTTTCCTGGTGTCTCACATGGTAAAGAATCTGCCTGCAGTGCAAGAGACCTGATTTCAGTCTCTGGGTTGGGAAGATCCCCTGGAGAAGGGAATGGCAACCCACTCTAGTATTCTTGCCTAGACAATTCATGGACAGAGGAGCCTGGCAGTCTTCAGTCCATGGGAGGCACAAAAGAATCAGACACAACTGAGCAAGTAACACACAGACTTCCATTGTTGCTGAACTAAGCAGAAGGAGTTGCACAAAGTCTCTTGCACAACAGCCTTATCAATCATTTGAAGAGGTGGCAAGAATACACAGAAGAACTGCACAAAAAAGATCTTCATGACCCAGATAATCATGATGATGTGATCATTCATCTAGAGCCAGACATCTTGGAATGTGAAGTCAAGTGGGCCTTAGAAAGCATCACTACGAACAAAGCTAGTGGAGGTGATGGAATTCCAGTTGAGCTGTTTCAAATCCTGAAAGATGATGCTGTGAAAGTGCTGCACTCAATCTGCCAGCAAATTTGGAAAACTCAGCAGTGGCCACAGGACTGGAAAAGGTCCGTTTTCATTCCAATTCCAAAGAAAGGCAATGCCAAAGAATGCTCCAATTACCGCACAATTGCACTCATCTCACATGCTAGTAAAGTAATGCTCAAAATCCTCCAAGCCAGGCTTCAGCAATACGTGAACCGTGAACTCCCTGATGTTCAAGCTGGCTTTAGAAAAGGCAGAGGAACCAGAGATCAAATTGCCAACATCCGCTGGATCATGGAAAAAGCAAGAGAGTTCCAGAAAAACATCTACTTCTGCTTTATCGACTATGCCAAAGCCTTTGACTGTGTGGATCACAATAAACTGTGGAAAATTCTGAAAGAGATGGGAATACCAGACCACCTAACCTGCCTCTTGAGAAATCTGTATGCAGGTCAGGAAGCAACAGTTAGGACTGGACATGGAACAACAGACTGGTTCCAAATAGGAAAAGGAGTGCGTCAAGGCTGTATATTGTCACCCTGCTTATTTAACTT